>JBBPCY010000002.1:11237121-11251778 GCA_037974405.1 Brachyalestes nurse | reverse complement strand
AAGCATGAGGGAGCTGTGAGCTTTTGAAGTTGGGTACAGCAGTCGGGGAAAAATTGTAGGAGGGTAAACAGGTTAAACATTAACATAAATGAAAAGTTTCAAATCCTTCTTCCTCTTGTAAAGTTACCATTTTTGCAGACGCGCGACAGCAGGGATAAGCTCTTTCGCTAACAGCGTCTGAGTCTCTGGCATGGGAAGGATTGCTGGCCTGATCTTTGACCCTGTGTACTTGTTTGTGAGGTTTCATTAGCATGAGGGCCTCGCGCAGAGCGGAAGTATCAGCTCACCCGGACCCTCAGCATTCTCCCCCACCCCCAACTGCGTTTTTTTTTCCCAACTAGAACAAGAGCTGTTTTCACAGAGCAGGACTCTGTGTCTGACACACTCCACAACCCCTCGATTCAGCGCCTCTGGCTATACGCCGGGCCACAATCTCAGCTATTATCTCGCCCGCCTGCACGCTGTCTACACACTTCTGCATGAAAGCCCAGAATCACAACATCCACATAGTGCAGGCCAGGCCACAGAGGAACTGCCTGTACCGCCTTAGTAATAACTACCATTAAGCCGACCAGGACTACACACACACACAAACACACACACGCATACACACACAGTTGGGCAATCAGTCAGGGTCAGGACGAAGTGTTCTGATAGAGGGTGGGGATGGAGGAGTTCAACAGGAAGAAATGGTCTCATTCGCCCCTCCTCATCCGATCGTTTACTCCCCCATGTCCCTCTTTTTCTCACTAGGAACCCCCACTAACTGTCTCTGTGCTTCCAGTAAAGGGGATGACTGATGTGTTGGCTAATAGCACGCCCGGAAGAGGGTGTGAAAAACTAAGAGGAATTTCTCTCATCTTTTTTTTTCACTGTTTAGCACTTCCGTCAAAAACAACAGTTGTGAGAATGTTTCCCTTTCTGAGCCTCACATGCTTCACACAGTAGCGAATGGTCGGCTAAAACCTTTAATTCTGAGGAGACGTCTTAGCAAAGTGAAGTATATTACTATGCATCTGTTTTCCTGCAAAAATCAGGGACTCATAGGTTAGCTCAGGGTTAACATTACTTTCTGGCTAATTTATGGCTGTTTTTTCAGGAATTCTGTATTTGCTGGTAAAAACCCAGTCTGGTATTGACACTGATTGTTGTCTCACAGTTTGTGAGTTTTGATTCTGATTAAGTCAAGACAAGTAGGTTTTTTATTGTCATTTCAACCATATACACAGTTCACAGTGAAATGAACTAATGTTCCTCCAGGACCATGGTGCAACACAAAGAACAAAAACAGAAACACCACAACATTACACAAAGGCAGGCAGGACAGGACTAAAGAGAGAGTGCAAAAAAACAACAACAGCAACAGTATAATAATTTACAGGACAAGACAACACACAGTGCAGGAGCAGTAACCGTACTAGTTTGAAGGGATATCATATTATACAGACTATATCCTAGCAGCAGTGTCGTTTAGTGTGAAGATAACAAGCCCTTAGATCTGAATCCTGTTCTGAGTGCACTCACTCACTCATAAACAACTGCATTGTATCTAACAATTAAAAAACCTCATGCTTCCATATAACAGCAGAATGCACTTAGATAAGATAGGGTTAATCTGAACTACCTTAATGTGTGACTGCATAACAGCAAACAACAGAAGCAAGAAACTGGATATCTAAAGATGTTACAAACAGCAGTGAAATACGACTCGGCCTCAACCGACTCAGAGGGGATGCCTCTCATTTTGGAATAGACTGAGTATCCGGACACTGACCACACCATGGCAGGTGGTCTTGTTTTAGTTTTCCTTATAAATAGCCGTAAGCCCTCACACGCACTCTCGTACGCAATCATACACATATAGACGCAGACACTACTGACATCACGGAACAAGAGTCATATGAGTGGCGGTGGCTTGTCTGTTTTTTTGTCGTGTGTCTGTGTGTGTGGGGTGGCTGTGTGTGTGTGTGGTGGCGGTGGAGGGGTTCAGGTCAAGGGGGCAGTTTGAATTTCACAGAGCTAATTAAGCAAAAGGAAGCCCAGCAATTCTGCGGATTCCCCATTCCGCTCCACAGAGGCGGAAAAAGCAGCAAGGTGGAGGGGTGAGTGGAGGGTGAGAGCGATGAGGTCATGGAACCATTTACAGAAAACAGCTCTTTCTATCTTTCATTCTTCCGTTCTATCTATTCATTTATCTATCTATAATACATCTATATATATATATATATGTGTGTGTGTGTGTGTGTATTAACAACAGTATCAACAACAAGAACCATAACATTATTATATAATAATAATAATAATAATAATAATAATAATAATTTCTCTCTCTTGCCCTCATTAGCTTTTCTCTTCTCTCCCTCTACAATCTGTGGAGCCTCTAACCCAAAAAAGCTGTGTGAATTCACACATGCCTCATTATGAATATGCGTATTAGACAGAGGATTTTAAGAGGAGGAGGTGCAAAGAGTATGTGAAGGGATGGGGGTGGGGGGCTGAGGAGAGTCTCCCCCCCCCTTTTGATTTTTGACATAAAGGACTCTATTGTTGATGGAACAACATCACCAACTGCAGCATCACACAGCTTGCTACAAGATGCACAGGAAGAGTAAAACACAAACACTGTACACTGTATACCTGCTAGGAAAGCCAAGTGAAAATTCAGTTCAGGCCCATATCTAAAGCTTCTCAAGTTCAGACCCTCTCTAATGCACTCTGTCACCAGCTGGTGAACTCAATGCCCCTAACCCCCCTTCCGCTCTTCCACGAAATACCCCTCTCACACACAGGCTCTCGCTTCATTTTTTATTTATTTCACATGAGCTAAAATTAGCCTCCTGCACTTTGGCCAGGAGCGCTGCCTGTCTCGCAGCACATGCACACATGAACTTAACACACATGCTCCACCACACACATGCGCTCGCATCATACATGTGTCTCTCTGCTGTAGTGTGTGAGAACCATGCAAAGGACACTGCAAATATGTTATGCTATAAAGCCAGATGCTCCAGAGAGGTGTGTGGATGTTTATGTGGGGTGGGAGCCAAAGAGAAAAACTGGTATGTTGTGTTTAAGCAGTGTAACGGGCATAAAAAAGCAAAAGGTAATGAGCACTATCTAAGACTAATTGCCACCAATTACCACTGTCACTGTCAGTCATGTCTCCTTGTATGGCTTTAGCTCATTCTCTCTTAGCTTTTAGCATGAGCAGAACATCATCATCACACAAGGCTGTTTACCAGGACCAGGCCCTCAGAGAAAAGCATCAATAATCACTCAAACAAGCAAATAGCACACAGAGCAAAAACAAGCACTGAACTTCACATAATTGCCCCACAAAACAAACATTGATGCTTTCATACCAAAAATAATTTTGTTCAAAATCAGCTGCACCTTACATTTGTGAACATTTTTATGAATTTCCCATAAAATGGCACACAATCAATCGTCAGAATCTCATTTCATTACCTTACACTATGAATTGTGAATGTTTTTGCCTGCTCCAATAAATTATTATTTTGGAGGTGTCTTTTGAGTGAATTTAAACCCTAGTGTTCTCTTCGTCTTGTCAACACAAATGTGATATTCACAGAGAGATTAGAATCTGAGAGATTAGAATCACTGACTGATTAGAATCTTCCACAGACCTTGTGGTATCGATGTTACCTGTGACTAAGAGTTTAAAAGGTCTCTGCCTCAGACATAAGGAAAAAAATATAGATTATAAGATATAGATATATAAGATTTCCTTCAGGAATAAATGTCAAAGACTTGTGCGCTAACACTGGTGCTAGCAGTGCCAGTATGGCTTTGTGGGAACAGAAATGAAAGCTTGGCCAGGATTGACAGCTAAGCTCAACTGGCACATGCTTTTCTGTCTCCTGACTGGCCTCTGTTGAGAAAGAGCCCGAAAAAAGGCAGGATAAAAATTGTGAATAATTTTCATTTATGGAGCAAAAAACTGCAAGTCATCTGATGATATTAAGACATTGTCATCACACATTAGCCAAAGTGCACGCACACACAAACACATACAACCAGACCACTCAGCTCAGAACTGGCAAAGAGGCGCCATTCATTCACAGTCATGTCACATGCCGTACAATTATTCCCACGCATGACACCCGCTGTTAAAAGAAAGACTGTGCACACTCTTTCCGCATTATCACACCGGCACATGCTGCTCATTTGCTACATTTTCTTCATACCAGCATAGTACTCTCACTCAACCACATGCTTCAGTCGCACAGACAAGCTGGACTGAATCCCTTCCCTTTACTACCAATCTTAAAGCACCACAGTCTAACATGTCTGGCCAAAGTAACTCTACTGTCTTAAAAACACAGGTGCCAAACATTGACACAGAAAAAATTCCTTAATGATTCTCTCCATCTGTTGCTTCTATATCATGCTACAAACATTAATTTAGACACTTTGCCCTACTCGCTTAAAGCAGACATACATTGTCAGAATACAAATACTGTCCAGGTCCATGTTAGTCCCCAGAAATCACATTTAAATATATGCTCAACAGTACAGGGACCATTAAGGTCCAAATGTGTACATTAAATAAGTTTTAAAGGTACAGTGCATACGTCTTCACAAGGGAAACGGCCACTTACCCTGTCATTTAACTTTTACTTTTTGTAACATAAAAAAACAAACGTGAAGACGATGCAACAGAATATGATGTACTTATGGTTCCTAATGCACTGAAGATAATAGAACCTGTACTATAGAGCTCTATTATAGTGTTGTATATTGTACTATAGTGTTAAAAAACACACTGAAATTGGTAAATGACTACATGCTATACATACAGCAGATAGGTAAAAAAAATCCTGGGGTATGCTATGAAAGAAGTTCTCATTAGGGAATGAAAAGTAGTTCTCCTAAGGCTTCACTCTGACAAACACTTTTGGCAACTTAGAGCGCATATTATGACACATGGAAGCTTTAGCACAATATGAAATGTGTTAGATTTTATGTGCATGATAACCCTCAATGATTTTAGCATTTTTAGAGAAAAGAGGCAAACATGCAGACTTTAAATCTTTAATAATCTACTGAGTGTGGAACTACAGTGTTTACTAGGAATGGCCTAAGTGTCTGGACTACAGGGAGTACTGTTTGTGTATGTGTGTGTGTGTGTGTGTGTTACTGAAATGCCAAACCAAAGCTGCTCAACAATGTGTAATCTGTGGCCGGTTGTAATCCGTTTTACTGGTGCTGCTAAAAGTGGGTAACAGTGAGGTGTTTTAGGAGAACATCTTGGCCTATTTTAACTCCACCACAGTCTTACCTGATTCTGTCTCACAGCCGTGTGACTACTCCAAACAACAATAACAAGCCAGCTGAGGGGAGGGAGTGAGGGAAAGAGAGGGGGGGGATTGGGAGGGAGGTGGTGATGGAAAACAGCGCAGCCAAGACAAAGGTAACAGGGATTGAAGAGGTAAAAACCTCACTCCGCACTTTACCTTTCTAGGACAAATTACCTTAAACCGTAGGAAAAGTTTCATTTTCCAATTACTTCCTTTTCTCTTCTTTTCACTCTTTTCTCTTCATTCACTCTTACTCTCTCTTCCTCACTCTCTTTCTCTCTCATTTCTCTCTTGCTCTTTTCTTCCACTCCTCATTTTTTCTATTTCTCTCTCTTTTACTGTCCCTCTTTGTTTCTCTCTTTCATTTTCTCTCTCTGTCTCTCTTTCTCTCTGTGTCTGTCTCTCACTCTCTATCTGCTCTTGTATGAGGCAGCAGATGGTCTGTAGTCATTAGTGTATTGTCAGTGCTTGTGATGGGCTTGATAACCACTGAGCACTGCTTGGAATGACAGGTGCATGACCCTGGCCCCCACCATCTGCTGGCCCTGCCCACACAAACATGGACACACACACACACACACACACACACACAAACACATACACAACACTCAAGGAGGAGCCTTCTACACAAGACCTGCCTCTAAATTTTTAATAGGAGAGTGTTTACTCTCACCCCTGCTCAACATTCACAAAACCCTGACCCTGTCAGAACTGAGGGACAGTATCTATTCAGAGATAACGAGAGGTCCCCTCCACATTACAAAACCAAACATTTCAATATCGGCTGAGATGTACCAATGAAAACTAGAGAAGAGAGGGAGCACATAGGAAAGACAAACGATTAAATACACAGATAGCTCCAACGCATTTTTTCAAACTGCCACTAAAGCAGTGGTTCCCAAACTGGGGGGGCGCACAAATGGAATAACCTGTGTAGTTTGAATTGGGGGGGGGCTCATTAATGTTCTTATCTAGAAAAGGGGGGCCCTGCAGAGAAAGTTTGGGAACCACTGCACTAAAGGAACATCACTGGACAGCCCAACATACTTGGAGGAGAATGCTAACCAGCAATTCTGCTATGTCACTTAACAGACACCCATGCTTGCTAGCTATGGATGCTAACAGCTACGCATGGCTGCAGCACCACTGTGGATCAAACTTATATCATCAAACTTATACGAATATACCACAAGGTCTATTTTTGGTACTTTTTATTCAATACATGTAAACACTGTATTTTATTTCCTTCTGCCATTAATTCTTTTGAACAGCCATTGAGTATGAAATGCCATATAAACAAACTAGCCTTGGGGTTTCCCTGAGGAAAGTCTGAGGACCACTTAAGTCTTTTTTCTTTTACAATACATGCCATTGGTCAGTGCTCTAGAAATGTTGTCCAGAACATACTCAAAAACTTACAATGTTATAACTTATTATAACAATAACAATTATCAAATTGTCTACTTTCATTTCTGTGTATTTGTACATATGTTCCTTTAGCCAACAGAAACATCAACTGAAAAGAATCAACTTAGAAATATAATTACCCTTTCCCTCATAAACCACATTCTCCGACAGTGTGCATATGTGTATTGTGATTGTGAGCTTACTTAAAGCTCTTTTCATTGAACTGAAGGAGTCGGTTTGCATTCGACCTCCTATTTCTTTGTGTGTGTGTGTGTGTTTGTGTGTGTGAGAGAGAGAGAGAGAGAGAGAGAGAGAGAGAGAGGGAGGGAGAGAGGCTACAGGGGAGGAGCCACCCTCAGTGTGTATGGCTGTAGTAAACACGCTGTCTGTCCATGCTCTCATCTCTACTCAATGGAGCGTGTTGATTAAGCCGGCACTGGCACTACTCCCTATCAGGCTTTTCCGGAAAAATATCAGCGCAGTGTTCTTTCACTCCTGCTGATCTTTTGTTTTAGCGGAATGCCGGCCCTAACCAGTGGCAGAGCCTGCCGGATAAGCATTAGCATGCGCGCGAGTGGGTGTGTGCATGTGTGTGTGAGTGTATTCCTCTGCTATGCTCTCCACCACACTGTTCCAAAGGTTCCGTAGCCGTGGGCTATGTCTTTCTCCTCTACTCACTTTTCTGACATAAACAAGAGCACTACAGGTACACCTGCTCCACCAGAAAACCAGCTGTAACAACAGTCACCCACCTACCATTACACACACACACGGGCTTAAAGAAGGACAACAAAGCCTTACACACCCACATACATACACACTGCACAGGAAATCAGCTCTATCCGAGCCTTTGGTGGATCACATGTGAGCCTCATTGTGTGTTTGTGTGAGCTGTTTAGATCAGAGAGCTACATTTTAAAGGCTCATTCTGCCAGTGCATACATGTGCTTAATTAATTGTATCCCACTCTTAAAATGTTTGTCATGGTTTTGTTAAGAGCATCTGTATCTCGATATGGCCTGGGGTAGTCCTTATGTAAATGTCACACAATCACACTGACACACATGCTCAGAGATTTGTTTTTATACAACGTCATACAACGTCAGGACATGGGGTCCCGCATGTATTACATACTGTATATGTAGTACTGTAAGTATTAAAAGGGAAGATATAATGGAAAAACAAAATTTCCATGTGTAGTATGCAATAGTTTTAATGTAGTTTTAAATTTTACCATTCACTCATTGTCAATTCAGTCCAAACATCGAAACTAGGGAGGAAAAAAATCTCGTTTTGAATTCACTGTTCAAAAACCACCTCGTTTACAGGCATCCACCTAATCAGCCTATAGCAGTTTAGCCCCTCCCACTTACGCTGAAGATATACAGTGTTTTAGTCTGGACTACTTTGCGAATGAGGCACAACACAAGGCAGCCAGTCAGAACGGAGGTCATATATTTCAGTCTATAAGGCAAAGTAACCAAACAGCCTGTTCAATAGCAAACGATAAAGAGAAGTTGTAAAATGATCAAGTAAAAATGAATTATGACTGGTTTTGGTACATAAAACAAGATTAAACATGAGTGGATTTCAGGGAAAAAAAATAAACTATAGGAAAAATGTAAGATATAGACTTTTTTTAAAGCATCCTAAGCCTGTCCTCAGTAACCTAAAAGATTTTGAAATTTTAGAAACTTTCATTACTCCTGAACATGCCACGGTTTTTCTTTTTTTGTTATAGGTATGAAAACACATTAACTGTGCTGTCTACTGCTGATTATTATAGCAGCTAAAGATTACAGTGCACAAATGTAAACATGACATAACTTTTTACAGTTTTAACTCATACAAAAGGCAAGCCCCTCCTAAAAGAGCTGTCAGGTTGGGAAAACAAGCAGGCATTCACATCTCTGTGAACAGACTGCATTCCTGCCCTGAAACCCAGTACCTGCCAAGTGATAAACAACAGACTCACTTGTTTCTCTGGGGGTCAATGGTAAGCAATACACGCACATGCACGCAGGCGCGCACACACACACACACACACACAGAATGTGTTAGAGAGAAGGATAGACAGACATTGAATTCAGCTTGGAGTAAAACTTGTGACGGTATTAAAACAACTCCAACAGCCATTCAGCTACACCATCTTCTTTCACAGCACACCTCTCTCTGCAGTGATTCTCACTGGATTGAAATACTGGGGGCATACAGCGCCCCCCTCTAACACACAGTCCAGCATAGGTCTCACTGTCCTGTCATAGCATGATAACTCTAGACCTGCCTACGCAGCACATCACACACCAAATACTACACCCCCACTTTCCCTCATTTCCTCACTCACCAGCCAGACTGGGTCACATAAGAATGAAAAACTGCGGCACAATTCTGCCACAAATATCTCCCACATTATCCTCTTCACTGAACTGTATCACACAGAATGACGAACGTGTAAGTTTGGGTTCACCAGTATTTTAGGTTGAGAGATCCTGTAATGTAATATAAACAGGATGCCTCCACCAAAATTGCTTAACCCATTTAAGCTAATTCAAACATGTCAACTAAAACAGATGACCTAGATGTTATTTTAATCAAGGCTCAGCAGGTTTAACATGTAGCCTTAAAGGTAGAAACCAGTGTCAGATACACCAGGTACCTGCTAAATTGCATGCCTGTGGAAACAGAGGGATATAGTGTGATCTCTAAACTTGGAATCCTGACAGTTTTTCATTGGGTTTCTCGTGTCAGATCGTCTAAACAGACATATCTAAGCCTCCAAAGCCTGTTTCGATGGCTTAAACCTAACACTGAAATAGTCTGTAGATATGCAGGCACTAGAAGGCTGTCAAGTTTTTCCCTCCTGAATCAGAATTTCACAAAAAAGCACTGGCATACTGACAGTGCACAAAGCCTGAATGACATACAGCAGCCACATACCCTCACCACTGCTGTATAATCTAAAAGCCATGCCACTTCATTTACTAATACTGCAGTTCTTTCAAGTGTCTGAAGGCATTTATGGGCATCTGAATTACCAAAATCTCTGCAAAAGCTTAGCCCTTCAACCTCGGTATTTCCTTATAAACATATTTCTAACTGTAACAGCATAACCAGCCATCCAAAAAAATAGACTATGACATTAGACACATAGCCTAAACAGACAGCCAACTCACCTTTTACCACAGTTGCTGTATCCTTGAAGCCAAGGCTGACATACGGACTGGCATGTATTGCATTGATGCCCCGTTTGCAGCAACTGGCAGCTTTGAACCTGACGAGAGCATCGCAGCTGGCCAGCCCCTCATCCATCAGGTTTAAGGCAATGTAGTTGAGTCCATTTTGGAAGCCCGCTGACGTCTCCCTGCACATGGGGCTGCCGTACTCGTCCTCGGAGAACTCTCCGTTCCTGGCCAGCACAGAGACGTTCTCCACAGAGGCCGAGCCATGGCGCCGGGTATCGTGTGCGAAGGAGGGGAAAACGGGCGTGACGGTGGTGGTGGAAGAGAAGGTTTCCGAGCTGTGTCTTCTACGCCCCTGGGGGTCAGCGCGTATTACCTTGACACCCCGGTCTGGGTCCAATGGGGGTACAGCAGGGGCGCCCCTCAGCAGGAAAGACTCGACTGGGGGTACAACCGCAGCATCACCCAAATTTAACCTCCGTACACAGGAAGATGGGCTGGTGGTCTGGGAACATTCAGTGGGCTGAGGTGTGGGCTGTGGTGGAGAGGCGGAGACACAAAATGTCATTTCTGTGTAATCGTCTTTTGCTGTGGCTATGCCAGCTTTGCATGAGGGAGCCACCTGTGCTGTGAGGTGATAACACTCCACTTCCCTCCCCTCCTCCTCCTCAGGTTGGGTGGGGCAGGTTGACAGCTCTGGCACAGCATCCACAGGGCTGAAGGGTGCAGCATCTCCAGATTTGGGTGAGCTTACGTTGATGTTCATGTAGTCGGAAAGCGGGGACCTCCTCTGCTCACTGGAGGAGCTGAGGGATGAGGCGGGGCTCTCTGTAGAGGATGGAGAGTGCTTCTGCGTAGAATTAGTAAAATCTATGTTGATGTATTCGCCAGGGCTTTTGGGCTCAGGAGGGATGGGGTGCTCATTCATGCTGGGCAGCATGCGGAGCAAGTCCAATGGGAGCCGGGTGGGTCGGGACATCCTGGATCTGTGGAGCAGATCAGCTCTGCCATGCCTCAGAGGAGAGGGAGCGCTTTTGGAAGCCACTTTCGTCGGCTCCTCCACTATTTTTTGACTTTGAAGACTCATCAGCACATACTGATCACTGTCCGCATTCTTGGAGCTCTGCTGGGGCTTGTAGCAGCGGGGCAGAGAGCTGTAAGAGCTTGGCTGTCTTAAAGGTGGGGGCTGCTCCAGTCCACTCACGATGGTGAGAAAGTAATCTGGCGGGGTGACTGAGACACAAGGATCTACGGGAGACATGTTAAGGTACTCACTGTTGGACAGCTTCCCATCAGAGCTCTCTACAGAGAACCTGGAGCCGCATAGCATCTTCATATAGCCACTGTCGTCCAGCGAGCAGCTGCTGGGTGAGCTGGTCCTATAGCCATTGGCCACTGTGAGAGGGTGTGTCCTGGGGTTGATGATTTGCTTTGGTGCTGAAACACACATAGGGTTCATGGGCATGTAGTTTTCAGTCCTGCTCCCCTGCGGTGCCATTGGCATGTAGCCATCATCCCTTAAGCTGCCACTGGAGCTTTTCTGTAAGGATCCGATTTCGATGTCCCCATAATCCTCAGGGTAAGTGACTTTCGGGGAAGCAGCGTGTGAGGTGCGCCCTGAATGTCCCCCATTTGCGAAAGTGGCCCTCATTAGTGTGTACTCGTCCAGCGAGGCAGAAGACACTTGTGACGGCCCCCTCTTCTGGTGAGGCATGGTGAGAGAGTACGTCCTCTTCCTGTAGGCTTTCTCCAGGTCCCCAGCGCCCTCAAGGGTGCCACGTGGTGTCCCATGGCAGCGCTGGAAAAGATTCCCACAGCTCTGCTTCTCCATGATCATGTATCCACACAGATCACTGCCATCCTGCGAAGGTGGCGTGCTCGTGAAGGATTCAGGTGTGTTGCTGCGTTGAGTCATTAACAGATGGCGTAGGTGGTCCGCCGGGCTAGAGCTACACTCCTCGCAGGAGATGAAGCCGGCATCGCTGGGCGATGCAGATGTGGATTCTGTAAGCCGGGGTATGCTGTCCAGATTTGCACTTCCAAAGGGCACAACGACAGGGCTTGTGGCTGCAGGAGGAGAGCGGGAACAGGGCAGACACATGGATCTGCTGTGCTGGAGTGAGGAGAAGGACTCGGGTGTCCTGCACGGACGGCCAGTCACGGTGTTGGAGCGGCTCAGGTGCGTCCGGTCCACTCCAGGGCTCACCGGGCTCCCGGATCCTGAGCGCGCCGTCGTCCCGTCTCCCTCGCTGGCCGTGCGCGCCCGACAGAGGGCGCTTCTGCTGGCCGCGGCCGCCGCGCTCTCGGTGCGCGCTCGCCTCGGCAGTCCCGTGCGGCTGGGCGGCGGGTTGTGCAGGTGGTGGCGCCTCGCGGGGACCGTGACCGGGTTGCTTCCTCCCGATGCTGAGGACGTGGACGACTGGCTTTTGCTGCGCGGCCGGAACTCGCACAACTCTTTCATGGCGCGCATTGCCTCGAGCACGGTCTCGTGGATGCTCTGCGCCACCACGGCGTCGTCCGCCTGCATCCAAAGCTCTCCTGGCCCCGTGGCAGCCGAGCGCCCCACCTCCACGAAGAAGAAGCTGTCCGAGTGTCCGCAGCGGCGCACGTTCATCAGCTGCAGGCTCACGGTGGCCACGTCCGAGTTCATCTTGACGAAGCTGAGCGCGCGGCTCGACAGGCACAGCCGGTGGACTCCGGTCAGGTTGCGGCTCTGGCCGAGCCCGCGCGGCTTCACGTTCACCTGCCACACCTCCCGGTACGCGCCGGCGCCAGCGCCCGTCGCGATCACGCCGTAGGTCGCCTCGTCGAACCCCACGAGCGCCGAGGCGGAGTGAGCACGCGCGCCGCCCGCGCACGCGCGCCCCTCGCTCACCACATCGGCCAGCACGCGGAACCAGCTCTCCTGCTCCTGCTCGTTCTCGGCCGCCACGGCGAAGTACTCGTCCCGCGTGTAGAGCGCGATCAGGTGCTTGTGCTTGGCGTCCGCGCGCTTGTTGATGTTCAGGCACGAGTCGAGCGCCACGACGCGCCGCGCCGCCGCCCGGTTCTTCCACTTCTTCTCGCTCTCGTAGTACTCCAGCCGCGGCGCGCTGCCCTCGCTCGGGCCGCGGAGCACGAAGAAGCGCTTGTGCCCGTGCTTCTGCTTCCTCAGGTAACCGCACTTCTTCACGCTCGGATCCGAGAGCGCGTGGCCGCCTTCGGATGGAGGCGGCGGACTCGCCATCCCCGCGCCTCGGGGTAAGTCGCTCAGTCTGTCGAGCTGGGGTTTAAAATGAGACGAGACTAGATGAGACGGCACCAGACCAGACGAGAGGAGACGAGATGAGAGGACCGCGCGCGCTGCGAGTCGGTGAGACCGCGAGACTCTCTGAACACCTCTCCAGCCTCACCAGCGCTTCAACAGTAAATACCACATCTCGCCTACTGACTGGAGGGAAGAGGAAAAACAACATGTGACGTCCTACACATCCAGCTACGGTTACAGAAAAAAAAACACACACACAGGAGGAGGAAAAAAACACACTCACTCACACACACTGCTACGAGACCGGAGAGGCGTGGCTGCCCGGCTGCCCGGGCTGAGGCAGATCCTCAAGCTCATTGGTCGAAGCGCGTGAATGGTAGTGAAGCACGCGCCGCACGGGGGAAACAAGCCCCGCCTATGCCCCGCCCACTTACACCCGCTCCAGCCGGCTCACCGGGGAGAGAGAAATGATCTGGATGTGTGAGAAAAGAAAGCTTTTTTTTTAAAGAAAGCTTTTTATCACCGTTATCGTATGTTCACGGTATATGTATATGTATAAAAGTGACAAATGTTATTTTCTAATCTAAATCTTTCCAGCTTTTAACACGCTATTGCTTCTCTCAGCCGACCGTGTTAGTAATGATTTAGCAAGATGACTGAAGACTGAAGACACATCCTTGGTTTGCCTTATGAGCTTCAGTTCATTCTAAAAACAGCCTTTTCCAGACTTAAACTGGAACCCCGTCTAATATCTGTTAAGAGCAGTCGGAGAGACTTCAGAAATGGTGCTCGGAGCCTCGTAGTCTTTGACCATCTCCATGTCCATGCCAGTTGTAAACAGTTGTGTGTTCTTCTCCCGCATGTCTCTGAAGAGCCGCTGCACAGTTCTGAACCTGCAGCTCCTGCTCCTCAGACCTGCCTGCCTCCACCCTGTGGTCCTCTGCACGCCTGTGGCTGTTCAGAAGTGATTTCGCTGTGAACCCACAGGAGCCTTGAAACCTCACCGTTTGCCTTGTTAAACGCTGCTGCCCCCAGCGTTTCATTCAAGACCTGCAGGGTTAAAAGATAAACACCTTAGGTCTGTTTCACAGTCCCAGATCAAGACTGAACTAAGTTTAATTTACAATAGTGGTACGTTACAGGCACTGTAATTTAGTTTAAGACTAGGCTTAATCCTTGCCCAGGTAACTGCCCTTATATATGCACATGGGTGTTTACACACACACACACACATACACACACACATATATATATATATATATACATATACAGAGGTGAACAGTTACTAAGTACATTTATTTAAGTACAGTTTTTGAGTATCTGTACTTCAGTTGATTAGTCTTTTTTTTTTTTAACTTACAACTTTCACTTCACTACATTTGAAAGACAAAACCGTACTTTTCACTTCACTACATTTCTGTCAAGTTTCTCGTTACTCGTTACCTTCAGTTCTGAAAGTGGGTGTTACTGTCTCACTTTTCTAAAACGTGATTGGTCTTTTAG
>JBBPCY010000002.1:11216237-11234638 GCA_037974405.1 Brachyalestes nurse | reverse complement strand
CAAAACCGTACTTTTCACTTCACTACATTTCTGTCAAGGTTCTCGTTACTCGTTACCTTCAGTTCTGAAAGTGGGTGCTACTGTATCACCTTTCTAAAACGTGATTGGTTTTTTTCTATCAGAAATCACCAGTAGTTTTACGTCACATCTGTACACTGTAGCACTGCGACGCCAGCATTTCTTAAACACAGTCAATCCATTTAGAGTTCTTGTTTAAGTTTACGGAAAATATAAAAGATTCATATTGTTCTATCGTATTGTATGTGTTTGATCGTATCATGTGCCATGTTTACCTAAAACAAACTATATTACAGTATAGAAAACTTGCTGTCTAATCTACGGAAGCATACTTCCTTTATGACTTTATGTATGACTTTAGGTCCAAGTTTCATATCAGCATCTTAAAGACTATCAACAGCAATCGCAAAGACTTAGTTGTCCAAGTTTGTGTTTTAAACGGGCAAAGAAAGCATTTGATTTAATAATCAAATAAATAACAAATGCATTTGTATTAATAAACCATTTGTAAATTCATAAGCCTTTTTTGTTTCATGATTTCAGTCACTACTACTATTTTCCATGTGTTACCGATATACCAGTATTACAGGTACGTTTCCAAACTACAATAACATAACAAAAATAGTACAAAAACCTAGCACTTGTATATTTCATGGATCTTAAATGTAACTACCTCTGCAGCAGCATGTAATAACCCACGGGGAATAAAAAATGTTTTAAACACTTTGGGTTTTGCTTGCTCAGCTCACCGTATCACCTGCGTTGGCAAGGTCAATTAAGCTCAAGCAGCGCATGGGTCAGTTAAGCCAAAAAAACACTGATTTAACTGGTATGGTTGTGGAAATGGAATCAAATTATGGCATGACATTGCCCGTATTGCTGCCGTCCACTGGCCATGAATAACTCAATTGAGTAGTTCAGTGGGCTGCAGCTCAGTCTCTGGGGTTACTGAGAGCCAAGGGAGTCTTTATTAATCTATCTGATTTCCACACTGTCACTTTCAAATGGTAAGACTGAATGATGCCTTTGGGTAACCCCCTTAACTGAGCACAAAGGAGACAATACAGTTCATTTATAATCCAATGTCCTTCAGAAAGGTTGTTTGAGCGACTTAATACTTTTTCATTATTTTTGTTTTCTCATTTAGTTCTCTGTGATAGTATGCATAATATTAATCTGAGCTCTCATAGACAGTCCATTGTTAGATGTCCCACACTGTCAGGAGACTTTTAAATGAATAGATTGCATCATTAGCCTATTCAGTGTAGCAGACATGGTGCTTTCATTGCTGAGGTCTAAATCATAACGTCACAGTGATCTGTCTCGCATTTCGTCGCTGTAGGAACAAAACCTTCCATCTGTATTTCTGGGGTTTTTTTTGTGTACACACTTTGAAAATACCAGCTGTCTAATAGAAAAGGTTAAAAATAAAATAATGTTTTAATTAAGATTCTCCTGTAAAGTTAAGCGACAGTTTAAAGTGGAATTAGACTGATTAAAAAAATCTGCTAAATTCGGTCATTGTGAGCCAAATTATTTGGAGATTGATGTGAAATTGTACACTGTGGAGAAACTTACTGAATCAGATTTCTTTGCAGTGGTGGTGATAGGAACCAGGGGTCACAATGTTACAAAATGCGAATGCAGTCTTTTACTTTACCGTCCAAAGGAATTTTCGTTTGAAACACAGATGATGGTAAAGTATCCCGCGACCCTAGTGTGGATTAAGCGGTTACAGAAAGTGAGAGAGGGTAAAGTAGTGGTAAACCTCTCCATCACTGATGTGTTTTTAAAAGATTCAGCTTTATGGCACTGCACTACCTGGCAAAGAAATGCAGCTGGCATCTAACCAAAGTGCAAAATCACATTAACATGAAATCAGTATAGATATATAGAGAATAAATATGACAAAAAAGTACTGAATGTGCAAGACAGAAGTTGAATCATGCACAGGAATGCAGTTGTGGGCGAGGAGGGAGCCCAAACAGTCTGGAGTTGGTCAGGAAGTCCAGGGTAACTCCAGACTGAGACTCTCAAGGCGTGGAGTTTGGAGATGACTGTGTTGAATGACAAGCTAATGATGACAAGTAGCCTTATTTTCAGGCATCATTCATTTACATCTAAACATTCCTTTTATTTTCTGTTGGGTAGCTTTCAAAGACATTAAACACTTCAGATGTCTGGTTCCTATCAACACCACCACAAACAAGAATATTTCTCCAGGACAGAGCATTTCACACCATGCTGAATGATGTTATTTACACCTTAGCACCTTAATTAGGCAGACATGATCTGGAAATCTGGAATTTCCTTTCAACTTACGTAAAATAAGTTGAGTGTAGTCGAATTTATCAGCATGCTGAGCCCAATATGGGTGCAATTCTGTTTGAATTTATCTCAGTAGTAATGTAGTAATGTAATGAGGAAGAGAAGAGTAAACGTACTCCCCTGCGTGTTATTATTTCAAGCACAGTGACCCATGGCACTATCAGTCCCTCCCCCTCAAGGGTGGGGGGGGGTCATAAGAGCGGGTTTGTGTTTGTTTTGCACTATAACCACTCTACTGCAAAATGCAAATCAGACCTCCATAAAATTGCAATAAGGTGTGTGATTCTTCTGCCCGTGAAATGCGCTGTAAAATATAGACACACAGACACACATAGACCCACACCATAAGGCCCATCTTGGGTCCATCTGCTCGTCCCCCTTGTCTTTGAGGGTTCTTTATTGAGGCATGCATAAGTATTGGCCTAAGATTTACACACCATAATGCATTAATTTATGAGTCCATTAAATGGCCATCAAAGTCGTATTTACAAGGTTGTAAAGAAGGCTGATGTGAGGTTGTGTGTGCACCCATTAGACCCTCTGTCTGTTTAACAGCAGACTAAAGGTGTGCCGCCAATGAGGCACAGTAAAGCTGTAATAGTGAAGTCAAATATTTCAGCATCACGCTGAGGAGTGTGTTAACTTTTCATAGACTCATTAACTTCCAGTATTGACTGTTTGCTTTGCCTCATGGCATTATGCCAGGCTCATGATATTCATTCCTGACTAATACCAGAATTTTAAGCTTCATATTATCTTGGTTAACCAGGCCGTGCTGAAAACAAACCTCTCCAGCTCTCCAGCTCACCTGATAAACATGTCTTTGGACTGTAGGAGCTTCTGGCGGAAACCAGCACAGACACAGGGGGAGCAGGTAAACTACACATGAAAAAAGGTCCCTGGCCCTGGCTTCCCCAGCTGTGAGGCAACCACCATGCTGCCCTATTTCTCAAGATGAATCAAATATTCTTAAACCCAGTTTTAAAAAATAGTGTGTTATCTTAAGAGATTTGGGTGCCCAGTGAAGAAAAACATGTTTCTTTTAACATCATCTGAATATCTCTAAGTATCTTTACAGAGGTTATTTTGGGCCCTTTTTATTTATCAGTTCATCATGAAATGTGTGATTAGCAGGTGTTATTTTGCAAAGAATGTGGTAAAATAGCTATTATATATGTTAATATTTGATAGAGTATGAGGCTTATTCACGTTAGGCTGAAAAGCAGGTGATAAATATTTGTGTGTGTGTGTGTGTGTGTGGAGTTCACTGTGATCTATTACAAGTAGGTATTACTTATAGAGGATTTGTTTGGTAGAATTCGGCCGATGTTTTTTCTTCAGTGGGGCTTTCTGTCGTTTAAATGATGACTCACACACCGTACTCTCATCACATACTACAATTGGTTTCATAATCTCTCACAAAGAAGATTAGGATATTCTGACAAGCTCAACTCAAATGTGTGTGTGTGTGTGTGTGTGTGAATGTGGAGGTGGGGGGCAAGAGGATGAGCTTTACCCTCTTATTCCACCATAGAGCCCCATAATAAATGAGCAATGACACGCGTCAGCCCCCCAGCTGCATCAGGCTGAGCACATCTGTGTATAAGTGGTGTTGACACCAAATCCGCGTCATATTGTTTTCTCGTACATGTTTGTTTTGCTGTGCTTTGCTGGTATTGTTGTTTTGGACAGCTTGGATCGTCTTGTTTTTCAGGAAGGTGTCATAAAGCTAGGGCTTACAATGTGTTTGGAAAAATGGGGCTTAATTCTTGATGCCGTTCTTTAAAAGGCGTATTATAGGCCATGTTTATAATCAGTGTCAATAGATACATTATCTTCACCAAGGCCCTTGGTTCATTTAACATGGTCTTATTATATTGTGAGCATTGCACAGCAGTGCTGAATGTTATTTCTCTTGTAATCTGCGTCACAATAAATGCAGTAACGTCTTCAGTGGCCTTGCTGCTTGCTGTAACCAATATTTAACAACATATTTAGAGCTCGCCGGGGTGTCCTTCATCTGGCCTACTAAAGACGTGTGTTTTTTTGGCTGATTGCTTCTGGACTGAGGCGGAGAAGGGCCACCGAGTTCAATCAGCGAGCCTGACATGATTTGACTTGTATTGGACGTGACTGCACACCTCAGCCAACGCACTCATAATTACACTCTTGATTATTTCAATTAAGTTTCTCACCCTAGACTTAATCTATTTCAGGTCCATCTGTAAATGTCCACTAGATTGAAGTCTTTCTCTGTCCGTGTTTGTATGCTTTTGTGTTAAGATCTATTAGGCATAGCTGTGAATAGCTTTGAAAGGGATTGAAAAGGGTTAATTCAAGGTTAATTCATCCTGGTTTGAAGGTGGGATCTGACAGAGTCTGTATCTAAGTAGTTTGCACTTGATTGGAACCTCAAAACCTCCATATGCTCTATAACAACAAAACACGGATGTTATATTTTACATTGCCTGAATAAAATGAAGTACAGGGAACAGCAGTCTGGCATTTGAAGGTCAAGTACGTCAAAACAAATCACTTTTATTGTCACATCACTTTTATACAGGTGTGAAAATCGTTCCCTTACATTCAGATCATAGGAAAGTACAAAATATAACAACAAAATACAAGAAATAAACTTGACATGAAATAAGAAGAATAAAACACTAATATAAGCCAAAGCTTGCCATACATTTGTAGATCTCTGCACTGTCTGAGAAAATACATGCGTCAGAATAAAGACTGTCAAGTATTCTCTCATTTAGACTGGACTCTTAAATAAGAACAGCTTTATTTTAAAATCTGATGGGTTCATTACTTTAAAAGAATATTCTTAAAGCTGAACGACCGCTACCTGATGTGTGAGATATCATTAAAAACAATGTATTAAATCTAATTTAAAAAAATGTTCGAATGTGCTTTAAGAAAACTGAGATTTCTGCCTAAATTTAGCTGAGATTTCTTTTCAAAATACTTGAAACATGTTTATTAACAGTTAACAGTTCACATTTTTAAATTAAATTACATCAAACTAAGCTGTATTCTCTATTCAGTGCTTTGTTAAAAAGCCGTAGTCAACAAAATTGGACATGACAGCACACCTCACTCATGGCTGCACACAGCCTATTTCAGGTTCATCTGTAAACATCCACTATACTGAAGTCTTTCTCTGATCGTGTGTGTGTTTGTGTGCTTTTGTGAAGAAATCTATTAGGGAAAGTGTGAATAGCTTTGAAAGGGGTCAAAAAGGGTTAATTCAAGGTTAATTAATTCACCTTAGAATGTGGGTTCTGCATTATGTATCCGAGCAGGTTGCCCTTGATTAAAAGCTTATAATACTCCATTTTTTTGCCAAATAACTGGATCAGTTTGACAAATTTCTTCAGATTTGTTTTCAAGCAAATTCAGAAAACATGATGTGATGGAAAACATATAGACGTCTCATGAATTCCAAATTGATTTACCAATGTTTATTTATTTAATATGTATTTTTATAAATATATTGTTTATAGTGTGCAGTGACCCAGCTGATCAATTCATTATGAAACTTTTGACACAATTGAAAGACCAGCTGGCATTTCTAAGTAACATAAGAAAATGAAAACATAAAAAATGAAGGTACAAAGTTTTGTCCCCATAGTAATAATGTATTGTTGATTTTTTTTTTTTTATATTGGAACGAGATTCCCTTTTATAAATCAATTCTCTAGGAATTTGCTCCGGCTACCTCATTGATCTTGCACTGTTATATTGAAAAAGAAGAGCTGTAAAAAATAATTCTCAGGCGTTTCTATTATCTTATACAGACACTGTCAGAATTTAATGGTCTAATGATTTTAACAGGGAAATATTTCACCAAGGTCTCCACTTTTTATCCAACGAATAAAAAAAATCAACAAATAAGAGCAGGAAAGAGAATTCTTTTACTTTGGGCTGGGCAAGAGCTCTCTTGCTGCGCTACTTTCATACTTTTCCTGGGGAATATCTCCATGCACAGTACGCATTGCCCACTGAGCACTCATGATCTTACAATATCCAAACAAACTACTGGCACCCTGTTTTGATCGTGCACATCAAAAAATTCCTGCATCTAAGAAACCAAGAAACCAAGTGCGTTCCAGATGCTAATTTTACTGACCTTTGCATCCTCTCTCTTTATTCCTTTACAAACATTGATCTTACTCTATGGATCAGGACACACATTTGCTGTGAGCAAGCCTGGGGCACAACTAAAATCAGCACAATTTCTTTACAGCTCGAACATTGTTACAAATTGTCCAATTTACATGAAAGTGTTCCATTAAGTCCAGAAAGGCCTTCTGTGGCTTAAGAAAATGCACAAACACCCTCAGGGAGCCATTCACATTGTTTTGTTTTTTTTGCCTCATCAGGGCATTGCCTCCCATGGATGCAGAGAACAACAATTCACGTCAATTCTCGATGGTGAAATATGAATTTCATTCAATTATATTGCTCCTAAAGTATTCGGCCCCCTCCTTTCCTCATCAAATATTCGACCAGTGGCATCAATATTCATGCTCCATTGCAGGGGCACGTGGCTCCAAAGCAGCGCAGAATTTAATCAATGCTATCGCCATGATGAATTCTATTAGGGGCCATTTGCATTCTTGGAGAAAAATAGAGTAATGCTTTATGGGAAAAACAACACACCTTCACTTGCTGAGAGACCTTATCCATTTACCTGCTACAACAGCCGGTCCTTCAGGACCTGCCACTTCTCAAGTTTCACAATAAGACAATAAAAGAAGAACACCCCAGCGCCCTTGAGGGCTTTTTACTTTTGACCCCTCTGGAGTTCTTAGCCCTTTCCCCTGATCTCCATTTAAAGTAATATCTCTGACTCTGGCAGCTGTCTGGGCATTACTGATTATGACCCAATACAAGGCTGCTAGAGGCTTAGCCGTCTCTAGAACACTCGAACATTCGCACCCTGTCCACTTGAGGATGGTAATATATAGTTTATGTGCTCAGGGTGAAATATGTGTAACACACACACACACACAATACAATCTAAAAAGGAGCTTTTGGTCCTTGTGGAGACACACACTTCCACTTTGCTTTTTACGATGTTTTTTTGTTTCGACGTCCCTGATTTATGGGCTTTGGCATATGGCTGGAGAGCACTGGGAAGTATCTCCATATACATCCGTCACAAGATCACTTACAGTCAGCAGGGGTGAGGGGGAGGATAACACCTATGCCATAACACACACACACACACACACAAAGCCTAAAGCCTTCCCCTAAAACCTAAAAGAAAGCATTTGGCTTCTTTATTAGCTGCCTAAGCTGTGAAAATGCCAGTTCTTTAAATATCCTAGTCTTCATAAGCAATAAAACCTATTCATAGAGTGATAAGGGATTAAAGCGAGACAAAAGTTATTTTTTCTATTGCATCCTTCAAAAACTCTTGATGGCATCTTAATTTTTAATGAACTCCCAACTTGTATTGAACACCGTGGATCACAGCATCAACTGAAAGGATACCAATGTGCACAGCAAGTCTCTGACAATGTCACTAACCAGCAGACAGGGACATTAGCTGTGGCTACTGGGCAAATAAAACTCTACACTCTCTGGAGAAACACTGCAAAGTTACAGTTACAAACAAAGACCCTAACAGGTTTATTGCCTGCTGCTAATCATATAGCAACACTGACTGCTAACTGCAGGTTAGTGTGCAGCCAACCACAACAACTACTGCTTTGTTCATTTGGCAGAATACTGATGCAGGCTGATGAGAACGTGTCAGATTTTTTTTCCCTTTGCTATTTAAAGTCGAATTTTATAATTATTTCTAATATCCTGCATAAATGTTTACTTAAAGTACTTCAGTGTTGTTTGATCTATAATGCTCAGAGTCAGATTTGTTCACAGTGGAGATGGTAGGAACCAGATGTCTGAAGAGCTGCGTCACAAAATCATTTTGCATGAAATAGCTACAAACATATATTTGATACCTGGAATATTATTCTACAGACTTTTTGATATTCACTAAATGAACAAAGGCAATGTGTCATCTGACTGTTACACCAACAGGGACTTTAATCACCTTACATTTAAATACATAGATTTTAATATGGAGTTGGTCCATATTAAACTTCCAATCTTCTTGGAAGACTTTCTACAAGATTTGTGTCCATTCATTCTGAAGAGCATTTATAAGGTCAGGCACTGATGTTGGATGAGAAAAGCTGGTTTGCGATCTCCGTTCCAGTTCATCCCAAAGGTGTTGGATGCGGTTGAGGTCAGGACCTGAGGTCAGGGGTTGAGGTCGGTGTGGAAGTACTTGAGAAAAGGTTCTTTCCCAACTGTGTCCACAAAGTTGGAAGCATGGTGTTGTCCAAAATGTCTTTAAGATGACATTTTCCATTCACTGGAAGTAACCACTTTTAGTCACATCAAAAACCTTTGGATGACTTTTGAGTGTGAGTTTCTTAAAGGTTCTTAAAAAAACAAATGTGGCTCTTCTGTGGAATCCACCTTTGGTATCACCAAATAAGCCTTGATATTCTTTGATCTCTCTCTCTCTCTCAATATTGCAGCATCATTTCGCTCTGGTTAGTATCTGTAGAAGCCACTGTGTTTCAGAAAACAGACCCAAGCCAGCCTCTGGAACAGACTCAACTTTTCTTACTCATCAGTGGGGGTGGTTCTCTACACTCTCCCACTCTCTTCCTCCTCTCTTCTCCTCTCCATCCCACGTAATCCCAGTCTGATCAATGTGGAAACGAAATATGAGTCACTCAGTCAGGGGAAGCGGAAGAGGAAAAGAGAGAGAAAGAGCACGTTAGAAAAAGTAGCGTACTGATCACTGATTTGAACTTTTTTAATGTTCTCTAATCCAGACGTAAGTGGAACACGTCGGTGTGTACAGCGTTGGACTCCTGGGCTGAGTGGGATGCTGAGCGTGCGCATGTCAATGAGCTAAAGGAACCGAAACATGCAGACAAGAATAAGTCTCTGGAAGGGAGGTCATGTAGATGTAGTCAGCTTGGTGAGTAATAAGGTAACAACCTACAGCTTATTAAAATGCTTCATTCCAGCAATGTCATTTCCAGCTAAAAATGGCAACAACCTACAGAATTTTCATTCTAACCATTTTAAACAGAACGCTGACAGACAAACAAGGTAACAGCCTACAAAATAATTAAAACACTCCATTCTGACCATCCCATTTGCAGCCAAGCAAGGTAACTACCTACAATAATTAAAACACTTCATTCCCAACACATAATTTGCAGTCCAACATCATTATTGAGGTTGTTTGTATTTCCCTCATTGGATTTCATGGATCTTACCCAATTCACTGTCTGAGTGACAGAAAAGAGCACTGGTTAGCGTCCACTTAGCCCCAAGCCGCTCTTAATAAGTGAGAGAGAAATACATACAAGGTTAGGCAAACACCGGTTGGTATTATTGCTTTTGTATTCTCCCTCTGCAATTATCCTCCTATTTCCCTCGAGGTTATCGTGCCGATAAAAGCCATAAATCAGCAGCATTTGCTCAGAGTCACATGACCAAAGACAATGCATAATTATGAAAGATGATGGATGGCAAGTTCATTGAGCCCAAGCTGGACCTGAAGCTTCGCCCCCTATAGCTCTTGCTCACACAAACCATTCTGCACATGAGCCGGCTCATATCTGACACTTCAAATTGCATGTTTGTTCACTAGCTCTTTGCATCATAAGCTTAGCAAAGACCAAAGATTTGAGCTGCTATGAGAGGGAAAAAAAGACAGAGAATAAGAGAGGTGGACAGATAAGACTCACGAGGGAGGCCAACAACGTTTATACTATCTGTCCATGGCTCATCTACATTTCACGGTTGAGGGTCCCTCATGAATAGAGCTCAGTTTGCATCAAACATACTGAAAATGATATGAAAATGAATAGCCAAAATGAATAAATCACATTCAGCCTGTGATATTTTCTTTGAGACAGGTCTAGTGGTTCACACCAAACTGATCCTGATCTCTAACTGCCTGACATTTCATCAGTGTCTCTATTAATACAACCCCCAGCAGGGCATGTGTTCATGCATGTATGTATGCATTTGTGTATATGCAATGTGAGGTTGGATTTGTGTATATATAATGTGAAGTTGCATTTGTGTATATATAATGTCAGGTTGGATTTGTGTATATATAATGTCAGGTTGGATTTGTGTATATATAATGTCAGGTTGCATTTGTGCATATGTAATGTGTATGGGTCCAAGCAGGCCAGTGGGAGTGAGATGGAATGGAATTATAAGGGGGATATGGAGGGTGTATAAAGGTGTATGAGTGGAATATTCTGTGAGCTACATGTATGACCATATAGTTCAGGTGTATATGCTCGGATACATCGATTTTGCAGGGTGTTAAAGCTTCACACGTACCATGTTTAGTACTGGTGCTAATGAGGATGGAGACTCCTCCCCAGTGGTGACCTTTATCAGGAATCATATGTGCTAATTACACACGGTGGAAAATGGGCTCGTATGGGCACCAGGGCCAAATGGATTATATGAATGTGGGACTCCTGTGATACAATGGGGTCACTGCAGTGTTTGGAGGGTGTATCAAGATAGCTGAGTAAGTAATATCAAGGGAGGTTGGATCTAGTAGTTCACCTTTGGCTTGCCAACCGGAAGAGCGGAGAAACTGACCTGCTTTGGTACACATGTATCTTCCAAGCTCTAGTATTAAGCGTAGTTTTAAAAGGAAGAGTGAAGATTTACCAAAAATGTACTATCAAGTTAAAGATCACATGCACTGGACTGCAAGAAATGGTCTCTTACTGGCCACAGCATTTTGTTTTCAGGGTACTTACTCGAGAGTTTACTTTATATTATCATTTAAAACTTTCTTGTCTTTGTGTCTCTGTGTATTTGTGCAGTCCTCTGGTACCATCAAAGTTTTCTGACTCTAAATAGTAGGAGAAATTATACATTTTGTGCAGGCCTGTGATAGAATCTAGGTCATGGAGGTTTTTTGTATCTCCTCACAGCATTTAGTGAAACTGTGGGTGGACTATGGGGTCTGTATCTTAGGTCCTAGAAATGATCATGCTACTCATATTAGACTATTATTATAGTGTATTATACATTTAGTTATTCAGTTAACTGCACTCTTCCCTGTAACATTCCTTTACATTGACCCCAGTTATGAGTCCTGCCTTGTGGAAACTTTTTTAGATATAGTGACTCATAAATCAATCAAATAACTGTTCTGAGAAAAAGTGAGGGAGGGCAATTGTAAAATCTATGACTCCAACGATTTTGATGGTACTCACTGATATTTGGTCCACTTCTCTGGAATCATAGTCATTAGTGTAAAAAGATAACATGGAACCTGAGAGAACATTATATCTAAGAAAGTTTCCACAATTTAACCAAAGACAGGACTGGGGTCAACGTAAGGGAACATTATAGGGAAGAGTGCAGTTAACTGAATAACTAAATGTATAATAGACTATAAGAATAATCTAATATGACTAGCATGATCATTTCTAGGACCTATGATTGATGGCTGATGGTAGGTTTGCATATTGTATGAGTGAACTGCACATCTCACAGATTTCAGTTCAATCTGAAATGAGCTGTCATCAGTGCTAGGTCCCGTGCTTGATTAGTCTGTAGTGCGGCATTAGTGCAGTGTGCTGTCTCTACAATGAGATGGATTTCTGCATGTCTGGACCAGTCAAAACTGACTACATTTGCGGTGGAGATGCAGGAAAGCAAGCTGTTCTGAGTAGAGGTGCAATAATGTTAAACACCTGTGATGGCAATGAGGTCATCACAGCTGGACTACACTTCTGCTCTCCATGCTCAGACTGCCACTCACTGTTACATACGACTCCTTTGGGTTGGAAGCACTCTCAGGGAAATTAGCAAGAGCTGCAGATTTTGTTCTACTCTCCACTCTCTCGCTTCCCCCATTCCCTCCTTGACCTGGGTTCACCACAAGTCACAACCAGGTGTCCTCCATTCTCAACCAAATTCCTTACCCAACTCGTTTTCTCATTCTCTTTTTCTCTCCCTGTCTCTCTCCTTCTCTCTTCCTCTCTCTGAAACCCACTGAAGTCAATCTAGGGCAATCAGAAAGATCAACTGCTTAAAGGATGAATCAGATTAATGTAGGTCTTCTATGATACAATGGGGTCATTGCAGTGTTTGGGGGGTTGTATCAAGATCGCGAAGCAAGTATTATCAAGAAAGGTTAGATCCAGTAGTTCATCTTAAAGAAATAATTTGGCAAAAAATCTCATTTCCACAGTTTTCCACTTAACCCATATTGTATGTGGTCAATTAGAAGGAATGTCATGCTATTCACACAGTGTTCACATATGACAAATAAACACTTTACTTACACTTTACATGTTTAGAGTACACATTTTGCTTCTTTAGTTTAGCACTGGAGCTTCATGTTTAATGTAACTAACAAACACAAGAAAATTATAGTCACCCAAATATTTTCTGCAAAAATACATCATCAAACCTTCCCTCAGCCTGCAGGTTTTGCAACTTATTGTGGACAAATAAAACGAACAAAACACACTGCTACAGGCAGCCATTTAGATGACATCAGGGCTGGTTTTGACAAAGCAGTCATGAAGATTAATCTAAGATCAGATTTCTCTGTGTTTATAAATAGATCAACCCATTCAAACTGAGTACAGTTCTTTATTAAGGTGGCGCAGACTTGTGTGTTGTTTAGGACACAGTATGGCTTACTGTGAACCATAAAAATAGAAATCCAAAAATGACGCTGCTACAAACAGTCTTTTCAAACAACCTTGGGGCCGGAGAAGAATGATTTTGGATCACATTTTTTTGCATTTATGACTGACACTGTCTCAAAAATTGATTCTAGGTCAACACGCCTACTCCTCAAGCGGTTTTTGAAGACAGATAGACTACATGGTGAGGTTTTGTTCATTTTTATAGCTATTTTAATGTCCTTAACCACATGAATAAGCCTGTATCAAGTTAATTAAGAGTTACATGCAGTTTGAGGTTGTGGAGAAAAGTTTTAGGGATCTATTTCCCAAAAAACAGGCCTCTGCTGTTTGATAGTAAGATTCACCTCAAAACTGAAGTGCTAAACTAGACAAGCAGTCTGGATTCCAAGCATGTCTTGGCTGATCTGGAGTAAGAATAAAATTGTGTTTATTTTGCCACATTTTCTACCTAGAAAAGTAGATGAAGTGATCTGCCACTGCTTGGTACACAGGTATCTTCTAGCAGGCTCCAGTTTTAAGCCTGGTTTTAAAGGAAGATGATAAATGGAAGACTGCCATTTGAGAGGATTCACCTCATTACATCATGTAGCCTAAAGAACTACTGCATTTAGGTCCTAACAGAAAAAATTACAATGTGGCAGCCCAGCTTTATTTGTGTTTTGGATCAGATTAAGTCAAAAAACATAAACAGAAGATATGCTTCTGAGCAAGTCATATCATGCTGCAGCACTGCTGTGGCTTAGCTTTATTACTGGGTTAGTGAGACAAACATTTCACAAGATACAAGCAGAAAGAAAAACAAAGCAATGGATCTATGGCATTTTTAACCAGTGAAGTAAGACAGGAAAAGTCCAGACAGGCTCCCAGACAGTAGCCTGGAAATACATACTGGTCACATACACACACACACACACACACACACACGTGTGTACACACAGTTCATATGGTTCATATGATATCACAGTTTTGATGCACAGGCTTCAAGCAAGGCTTCAGAAGCCGGCCTAAAATGAAAAGCAGATAAGGTGCACGTAGGTTCAAACACGCATATGCGCATCTAAAAAAGCAGTATGCAGGAAATATAATGGCTGAGCTTTCTGGTGGTTCATATTTGTGGGTAGTCTCTCAGACAGAGGCACTGATGAGTCGACATAATTGCTCCCTTTAGTCTGGTGGATGACTACCAAGCCTCTGCATCCAGTCCCAGTATGGATACCAGGCAGCCATGCATGGCACCAACAAACCTGTCTATTTACTCTGCCCACAGATAAAGAATAGAGGCATGAAGAAAAGCAAGACAAAAACAGATATTTTTGTCTTTGTTGTACTTTCTCTTCAGCAAGAGGGAGGTGTCACCATGTGTGTTTGTGAGCGAGAGAAAAAGAGAAAGAGAGAGAGAGAGAGAGAGAGAGAGAGAGGGGAAGAGATGAGCTTTTAAAAACAAGAACAGGCAATGACACCCTGTCACGCTACACTGAAGCAACACAGCCAAGATGGCTGTAATGTTAGAACTTAGAAGATGTAATTACGTATTTCATAACACACACAACTCCTCTTTGTTTCAGCATTTTCTCTCATGTAGCTGCTTCTTGTTTCTTTTTCTCTGTTTTTTTTTTTTTTTTTGCCCTGTTTCATCTCTGGAGGTCACGTCAGGATAAATCCCTCTCTCTCGTTCTCCTTCTTTCCCCTCTACACCTCCCATAAAGCAGAGCTTTGTCCTCTGAAAGAAATCTCTTTCACGTTCTGCTAGTCATCCATTGTAAGACTGGCATATCGAAGTCTCGGTTTGTGTACGTGAGAGAGAGAGAGAGAGAGGGAGAGAGGGAGGGGCAGAAGAAGATTGAGAAAAAGGCACAAAGGGCAGGTGGTGACATGATAAGGGCAAGAGAGGAAGAAAATTAATCAAAAACAATTATTACACAAAATGAATGTTTTTTAATTGAACACGGGACGTTAATTAAAGCGTGGGTGAATGAACTGAACGCAGAGGGATTTCTCTATATACTATAACCCAAATCAACATATACCACACATATTACTCTATCTCTCTCTCTCTCTCTCTTTCTCTCTCACGTACTGCTTGCTCCTGTTACTTAATTATTTGGCTGCAGCTCATATTCAAAGTGTGTTTGAGGTTGTTGTTTTGTCAGAATACAAATACAGAGCTAATAGTGATTCTCTGCTTTATCTTATGTATGGTTTAGAAATAATGCACTTCATGCTCAAATGCTTTCATTCTTTTCTGTACCTTCCTAGTCAAGCAACTCATTAAAATATTTGCTCTCATTTACTATAACTGTTATTACCATCATGTGCAGAGCAACAGAGCCTTTGGGCACCGCCAGTGGCAATTAAACTGCTGGCAGAGATAGCTGCTCCCTGAATGCAGTTCACGATATGAAGCTTTTGGCACGGCCATTAAAGTGGTCATTAATATGTAATGTCAACTCTGACCCAGAGAGATTGGAGGGAGGCTTGGGGGGCTGCTCTACTATCCAGCCCGTCAGGCCCCTCTGCTCAAATTGAAATGTCCTACATATGCTTACTGTTCCCATCCCCACTCTCATCAGCTTTGTTACTGCAGGAGCAGAGACAGAGCCAAAACACACTGCCCCCAGCCTGCTACCGCAGTGGTGATTATAGATAAAGTTAGCCATAGCGGAGTAACAGTTCGTTCGTTTTCACGAGACATCACAAATTATCCCTTCCAAAGCAATTCTATTTGTGGTAAAAATAATACAGAATAATGCAGAAACGTTCACATTAGCCGAAATTTGGTTTTAATTGCTTTAAATGCTTTGTTTTTGCAAATAAATGCTAGACAAGTCAGGTCAAGTAGGTGTTTGTTATTTTTAAACCACCTACACCATACACAGTGAAATTAAACAGTGTTCTTCCAGAATCGTGGTGCAAAACTAAGAACAGAAAGTGCAGACAGGACAGGACTACACAGAGTGCAAAAACGTATTTAGACCTTTTATAGTAGGTCAGTTACCACAGACAGCATTCACATGCTAATCAAGCTGATTGTAAATATACATTTATATATTGTAAATATACATAAAAAATATATTTTTTTATTTTAATTTCATTTTATTAGACTTTGACTTGATATGTAGATGCCTTTAGGAGTGGGTAGCTTATTCACCCCCTCAATCACTTATACTGCCTTCAAATGATGCTGGAAATGAAGAGACTACATTTTCCGATTAAATTGCACATGAATAGCCAATGAAGACGTATTTACAAGCAGGAAACCTGGGATTCCAGATGATGTTTGAGTTTATAAGATGTGTGGGACTGTAGGATGTGACCTTTCACATTTTCACCAGTAAAAATGCTAAACCTATCAGTGAATATGAGAAAAATGTTTTATGAGAGAAAAAAAACAGGACCTCCACTCGTTCTGGTGGCCATGTCTTTGTACAAGCTCACAGAAGATGAAACTGCAATCCACTTTTTATTTACAGAGAAGTTGCTAACACCACAGTTTCCACAGTGATGAGAAAAATTAGATGACAATCATTCTCAGAAAGAAGTTGTTCAAATATAGTTCTTTATTTCACACTGACCACCCTGTGAGTCATTCAGATATCTTTGGTGTGTACTTTCACACGCAAGCCCACACACATACCTTTACATTTAGTCTAGGCATAGCATGTGTCCAGGCAGTTTAGTCAGTTAAGAGCATGCTTCTTTAAAATAGTCGTTATTGTGAAACCCTATCTAAGAAATTTTACTAATTCATTTCTTACTGAGAAATGTTAGTGGAATACGCTTAAAAATATTTCTCAACGAAACTTAGGTGAATCAAATCCCTGAATGAAATCTTCTTTAGCGTACTGAGTCGATCTTAATCGATGAAAAAAATGTGTTGAATCAAATAACAAATGTTCAAGAATTATATGAACTGGATGCTCTTAAAAAACGTGTAATCAGACCATTTCACCAAAACTGAGCATTACATCAACATTATATTGGTTTGTTTTGGAATATTGGTTTCCAAACTGACCCGTGAGCCAAGTGAGGAACAAGAGGTTATAGAAAATGAGTGAAAGTGAGTAAGAGAGGGTTCCAAACTGCTCTGTGAATGTAAAATGTTGGCTACACGGCTATATTTTGCTTAACTGTGTTTTGTACTTCTATGATCCTTTATATTGTTTGATTAATTCAGTTTTAAATTCTATTTGAATAAGAACAACACAGATGTGTATTTCTATATCAGTATCTGTGGAGCCTACACAAGACGGGAGGATTGAACAGCAACCAATGGCTGTGTCCAGTATAGAAAAGAAGATCAGCTGCTGTTTTTCAGACTGTATAACAGCAAATATTTTTCTTCTTCGCTATACTAGAGTGGGGTTAATTGGGGTGACACATGTGACACTTAGGGTAAATAAAGGATCATTCCTGCATCTAGAGTGTGCTGGTGCAAACTGAAGCACACATGTGCTGGTAAAATTCAAGAAATGCATTCTGCTTCATAGCCAAAGGTAAACTATTCACATGTATATTTATGTTATTCACTTCACCTAATGCTTCCCCTCTCTCTCTCCATCCTTCTCTCTCTTTTGTATATATATATCCTCCTGAGACCCAGCCCATTCATTTATAATGGACATTTTGTTTACCTGTATCTTCCTTAAGTATTTAAAGTTACCCCCTCAAGTCTTCTGTAGAGGACATCCTGGGCTTTCCAGTGATGTGTCATGTGATAGGTTTGCAAGCTGGGATCAAGGACTGCAATGGCAAGACATACATGAGGTGCAGCAAAATATTCCTCTGCATAACCAAAAAGAAAACATGCTCCTAGGACTATCTCACCTAAAATGTCCAGAGGACGTTCTATGACTTATAATTCACTGTTAAACTAAAATACGTGTTTCATTGCAAGCAATAAGCAACAGAACAATGATACAGAATTGTATTGTTTTGATCAAATTTAATGTGTTCTTGGGTTAATATCACTATTTTATTTTCTAAATTCAGTTTTATTTTCACACGGAAATCGTCCTGTTGTCCTCTACAGTGGACATGCTGGAAAATTAAAATAAAATCACACAAAAAAGAAATTGTAAGACACTTTTTTCTTTGGTTCTCAGGAGGATATAGTAGAGAAACAATCTATATATATATATTAACGACTCCAGATTTTTTCAAGTCAACTAGTCGTTCAGAATAGTCGAAGTCGCGTTGACTAGTCGTTTGATGATGTCATCACACACGTAGCGGAGGAACAAGGGTGTGCAACTCTGAGCAACTTTTATTAAAAGTTCTCTGTAACATTAACAGTCAACACGACAAATA
>JBBPCY010000002.1:11196934-11212791 GCA_037974405.1 Brachyalestes nurse | reverse complement strand
CAGGGAGACTGTCCCCTGTAGTTAGGGAATGGAAGTCGCTTTGGATAAAAGCGTCTGCTAAATGCTGTAAATGTAAAGTGACTTCCAAAATGTGCTCTTACAAATAGAGTTCTGAAATAGTCCTTCGCTTTTATGTGTGGTTCTCATTGGTACCAGCGCTTTAAAATGATGAAACAGGTCATTTAGAGTTTTATTTTTTTATAGAGTTTGAAACATTTTATTTAGAACACAATGCGATGGAGCCAAAAGTAGCGGTTCTATGGTATCACTCCAAAAGAACCATTTGTTGTACGTTTATTTAATAAATAAAGTGTGCAAATTAAGTGTCAGTATGTTCATATTTTATGTGACTTTACAGTGCCTAAAATGTATTGAATATAACACCATAAAACATTTTTACACACTTTATTTTATCTTACATGGCTTTACTATCAGTGTTACTCAGCATGGATTAGCTTAGCCAAGATGCTAAACTGGTGGTCTGGTAATGCACAGACTCTTCGAGACTCTAGTTAGTGTACCCCACCGCTTGCTTCAGACAGGGTTATCACCGCTAATCTGCAGGCTGTGTTTCCATTGCTCTATGTAATGGGACCAGCTTAAAGAGGGCCGTGTTTCTGTAATGGAGCAGGAGTGGTCTGCTGAAGTTGAGCAATGGCTTGGCTGGCCTGGCCAGACACAGCGATTACTAAATGTGAGGTATTACCATATCACTCCTTATACACATGCATGGTGGATATTAGCCAGGTTAATTTAGCATGAAAACTAATGGAGGACACATGCAATATGGAGAAAAAGAAAGAGAGATGAAATAGACTGGCTTGGGTGTGAAATGAAAGGCTGGGATCTTGATTAAACTCTCCAGATTAAGGCAGTCAGTGAAACATGAGAGCACAGAGGTAATTTAGCATGCTACACACTCCCACACTAGCAATAAAGACACAAACATGCGTGACCAATATTCATGTCCACTTGATATGCTCTACTACAGCTACAGTTCTTCACCAGGCACTGACCACACAGCTTGCCAGGAGTGATTACTACTGCTCCATGAGTGCAGGTGTGTGTGTATGTGTGTGTGAATACACCACGATGTGTATGTTCTCTGACATATTTCTGTGCCATCACAGGCTCTCTCCTTATTGAGCATTTACATAGAGAAGACATCCTCAGCATTTCTGCTTAAGTGTTAAATTTACTGCACTGTGGGGAGGGGAGGAAATGCGTCCAGGTAGATTAATTCTCCGGGGACTAAACATCCATAAAGGATGGCTCCTCCTGTGTAAATACTAATTAAGTCAACATACTGTTTGAATTATTTATTTGCATTTCTGGACACGAGAAATGAAGCTCCATGCTGACCCTCAGTGTGCTCTGTAGCTGCAGTCTTATGAGATGACAGAAGAAGATTAAAAACGTATCGTCACCTTGCTAAAATAATCACCTTTTTTGACAAAATGTACTTTCTTACCTAAATCATCTCCTCATGATGCTGCCACCTATGGTAAAATTGCCTACACCATCAGTCGATCAGGTAATATGATTCTACCACTTTAGGACATGGGCCTGCCCATTGAAATGAATAGGAGCTGATTTTTTTGTGTGTGTTTTCTGAAAAACTTGAAAAAATGAGGCGATTATTTTAGCAAGGTGTCGATATGATACGCACAGTCTGAGGATTGTATCGAAAGTACTGTTTGAAACGGTGAGGAAGAACTAGGTGAGGTTCTTTAAGAAGCTCGGCCTATCAAGTAAAACAATGTGGGAAAAGATGGAAAAAATCTGCTTTTATTTTTTCATTATGTCCTTCACGACTATCTAAACAGCAAGAGTGTATTTTTTGCACGAGGACAGACCATGGAGAAAGAAAAACACAGGCTAAACTTGGCATTACATTTCATTTCCTCTTCAATCCCTCTCTTTTTCATTCTTTCTCTGACCTCCTCTCTCCAGAGCCATACTTGTGTACATGCACTGGGTCGTCCCACTTGGCTGTTTACCCTTGTGTCTGGGGCAAAGATCAGAGGTCATCGCCGCTCTCTCATGATACACTCATTGACCCCTCTCTCTGATCATTGTGTGGCAGGATAGTGAGCCTACACGGCTGCTACACTAGGCCTCATTACTCAAACCTCCAGCAGCCCCCAAAGGATCCTGACTGCTTGGCCCCAGGTGTGCACCTCAACCCACACACACACATACGAGATAGTACTGACTCTTCAGTGTCTCAGGCATGGGTGTGTGGCTTTGTGGTGCTTGTTTACTTTCTCAGGTGAGATGTAGGACTGATTGCTCTTTGATCCATGGCCTGCCCTGACTAAGAACTTGATAATGAGATGAGATCATGGTGGAGGAAAACTACAACAGAAGCATTCTGAACAGACGGTAAACTTCAGAAGGAGCCTGAAAGCGCTTTGGTTTGTGAATATCAGAGTTTCCACCAAGACATTTCAGTCTCAGTCATGGTTGCTGTGAACAATTCAGTTTTGTTAATTCGCTGGACATATTCCAGGAATATTCTCAAATAGCTTTAAAATAACATGTTTGTTGGCTTATGCCATGACAATTATCAGATGTATCTCAAATTTGTCAGCCCATTACAATGCTCTCCTTTTTCAGTGTTGAACCAGAGCCATGCAGATGAGCAGTAAACCTAAATTGCTCTTCACATAGAATAAGAAGTCCATTCTTTCACTAATGATCAAATGAAGTGTGTGTAGATGTTTTTTTTCCCATAGCTCGTCGATGTTTGTATGAGGGGATAAAAAACTGAATTGCCAAGCCTGTGGCTGAATCGAAAACACCTACATTTAAACATTGACTCAGTTTCCTTATGCATTTGTTATGAATTCATCTCAAATGACATGTCGTTTTGATGGAAGTGTATATGTAACGTCACTGATGATTGATCCTATTAAATCAGTGTCTTCTAAAGCTTATTTCAGGTCGAGTTTTGAACAGTTTTGAAGTTTTAGTCTAGGCCTATTAAGAATCCAGGATTGACAAGTTACTTAGCAATCAAATTACCAAATTCAGCGTGGAGTCACTCATGGTAGCTAATCCAATTTCTGTGGAGGCGGTGCCTTGCCAGCTACCCCCAGATGTGATACTATATAGCGCCCCTTATGGAGACTTTTTAGTCTGCTAAATGTGAGTGAGTGAGTGATTTAATTACTTTGTGAGTTAATTAGTTGTTTCGTTCGTAACAAGTCAGGTTTATAATTAAAAAAAATCCTATGGCCTATGAACCATAATTGTGTATTTGTGTAACGATGACAAAATGATTATACTGAATTAATTCTTACTAAATAAGCATCAGCTTGAAAACAAACACTTACTTTTTATCTAGCACATCATGACCACTTCCCCACAGTGTGCTTTGTGCTTTTCCACTTCATCTGTCTCATCATGCTGTTTGCAGGGTTTTTGTGCCTGTATGAGTGTGCTTGTGTGTGAGTATTTCTCTCCGCAGCATTTGGTTTAGTGAGGGATCCTCAACCATCTGATGGTAGTGCCACAACAGGAGGTACACGCAGGCCCTCATGCATTTCATATCAGATAGCATCCATTTAGCTTACAAAGAGAACAGCCATCAGCAATTCTGCAAGGGCTTACGGAGGACATGCATGTGAGTGCGATTGTGACACAGAAATTATTTTGAGCAGATAAAAGAACAAAAGAGCAAGAGCAAATTGTGTGCATGAAAAAGAAAAAAAAACACAAAAAGGCCGAGAAAAGAAAGAAGACTGAGGGTGAGTAGCTGTAGAGAAGAAGGCCGGGGGGAGAGGAAGAGTGATGAGAGCAAAGAAGGAATACAAAGCCAGCAGTGATGGCACGCAGCCCACCCGTCGCCCACTTTCCTCTTCCTCCTCTCTCCCACACACACGCTGTTCCTGTGACGTCCACTCAAATCCCGACGCTGGGGCCCGTGGGCGTCCGCTCCACCATTCATCCATACGCCTCCATCCTCCACGCTGCTTCTTCCTCCTCTCCAGCGCCCACGCCCATTCACAAGCAGCTCTCTGGCTCAGAGGTGTGATCTGATTCGTGATTCGTGTGATGGAGAGAGGAAAGCAGAATACTGCATTATGAAGTATCTCTGCTTCTCCCACCTGCCTGTGTCCCACAGAGCTGCCGGCCTGACCTACAAATAGAAAAATCTTTCTGTCAAAGTCAAAAAGTCAAAGTGTACTTTGTTGTCATGTCAACTATATACAAGTACACAGAGAGATGAAATTGTGAAGCTCAGTGTCCACAGTGTACACATACACATAGTGTAAATAACCAAACACATTGTGGTAGGACATACAGGGCTGCCTCTCTTTTGTATGCCTCTCTTTTATATTGTATGCAACACTTGAAGCAGTCATTTTCCATTTACCCCAGATCTAGTCAATAAGCCAAGATTAGTGTTTAGCATCCAGTCTTTGCTCCTTTAGGAGTCTCAAGGCTAACATTGCCAACCAACTTCAGAAGTCAACAGTTGCCCAAATTGTTTCCATAAATACATCCCCTTATCTGTATAAATTACATACAGCTCTTAACCAGGGTGGTAGAGATCACGGATAGCCATTTCAGACAACACCAGGCCTGGAGAAGACCAGTCTCTGTATTTATGATGATCATTCCACAGACACTGATTCTAGCGTACACATACTCCTGAGGCAGATTGTGAAAACAAACCCTGTTGTCTGTAATGGCTGCCTGCAGTGTTTGCCTATACTGTGAGGTTTTATTCATTTTTACAGCTCACAATAAATCATACTGTATCCCAAACCACTTCCACAAGTCCGTTGACCTTAATGACGAGCTTGATGCGGTTTGAGTGGGTTGCAGTGGCAGCTGGTCATCATATTGGTGGGAGGGCTACAGACAATACTTGTTCACATGCCCTAGCATCCCATTTGAAGGCCTCTTCCCACCTACAAAAATGGAACAATGGAATGAGCTGTGCAACAACAGATCACACCTAAATATTTGAATGCTGACTGCTAGCTAACAGAGCAAGGACATATTTCACAGCATAACTGCAATTTTAGCTACCGTAAGAACTGAACACGACAAGATTCAAGATCAGCTCTGTACTGAAGGACTCTGTAAACAGCAATACAAAAAAATGCCTTACTTGAGCATCTATTACAAGGATTCATGAGCTTTGAAATGTTGATGTTACAAACTCTGAACGTCTGTATCCCAGTGCCATATTACCACTGTTAGCTTGGCACTAACCGATACAGCAGTAACATAAGGGTGCTCGGCATATATGCTGAGCACTATACAAAGGTGGAAATGGGATAAAAACAGGATTAAAAAAACAGGATTAAATTAAATTAAAATGTTACGGCATGAAATGCTTATAATTTGATCATACCAGACAAACAAACAAATCAGGTATAAACAAATCAAAGAGTTTCTAATCATGTGTACACAAACAGTATTTTGGAGTGTCTTTCAGCATGTCTCAGCCATTCAGATTTCAAAAGTAGATCTACTGACTGCAGATTGTAAGAAAGTAAAACTGGGCATCCTGGGCTTCAATCTGTGAAATGTCTAATGTGCATCTGATTCAGACACACACATAGGCTGTGTGAATCTACAGGCAGAGATAAATTAGCCCCAATTGAGACCATTCTCATATGTTACGTGCCGTGGCACACAGTGTGTGTTTGGTTCTCTCTCTCTCATAGTATATATATGTATATATAGTCAATACCAATCAGCACCTAGTAAATTATTAGAAGCAAGTAAAATTATTTTATTCATTCGAGGCAACAGTGACAAACATCATGAGTATTCTGTTTGAGATTACTCATACAGTTTGAGGCCTATGTGAAAACATAAGGTTTCTAATCAGTGGCATGTGAACATTTCTTTCTCATGAGGCTACATTAACCTTGTGGCACGCCTCAAACCTGGACAACAAACATCCTGAAGCGCTCAGAGACAGCAGCAGGTGATTCTGTCTGTAAAGCTGTTGCTTTCAGTGATCAGAGAGTTAGGCTGGGTTAGGAATGGTTAGGTTTAGACTGCAGTGAAGGATACTGGGCCTGGCTCCAGCGCACATCTTCCCTCAGGTCCACTGTGTCCTAATGTTACCTCCAGTGAGGAATAGTCAGCTGATGTGCCAGGCTTATTTCTTCTGGCCAATATCCAGGGGTAACAGCATTTTCCGAAGCTTACTCCTAATCCTATCAAAACACACATCATACTTTCCATGGAGACTAACTTATTTTTCAAGGAAAATGACTCCTGTGGCATTACCATTACACAATGAGCCGGATTACTGCACCATCTTTCATTATTAGTTGGTATTAATGCCACCCTTCTTTTAACTGATTACCAAGCTCTGGGTTTGGGTTGGTGCTGGTTATTGCAGGTACTTTCCAGTACAATCCTTGGACTGCCCCAAACTGCTGCCCCATACTGCAGAATAGCTCTTACTGTAATTAGGTCCCACTGCTGATGCCTTGACAGTTACCACAAAATACACACCCTTTTTCAACAGAAAGGCCAAGAAAAAATAGGAGAACTCCAAGGTCTCTAATTACATAAACATCTGTTGCTCCCTTATCTGTTAATAAATGTCAATGTTTTGCTGTTTGGGGTTGAGACACTTATTTTCATAGCCATCATTCAGGGACTTTACAGAGCCGAACTAAAATACATGTCAAGGTGACCAGCCAGTATATGAAATATTCTTGAAATGTCTTCTTCTATTTTCCTCCGTCTTCAGAATACACACCCCACTCCGTCATACACACCACACTCCTCCATCTACACACCCCATCCTGCATACCTTCCCTGTTCATGTTAGTGTTTTCTAGGTAGAACAAGACCCAACTATTGACGCTGGGCCAGATCCGAACATTTATCAAATATGTGTTGGGGTTAGGTTTACATTTCCAGATGGACTACAGGCACTTGGCCCATTTTTCACCTTTAACTTGAAACCTGCAGTCAATCCTGCTTTGTTTTTTCTTTCTTATTCATTCTACCTCTCTGCCTTCATAACATGTTGGAGTAACTAATGTTGGGTCTAATGAGGCCCAATAGGCCAACAAGTGAAAGTGAAAGCAGCACGCTAGCCTTTATAGACTGAACTTGATCCAGACTAAAAACTGCCTGGAAAGCACCGATTGATGAATTAATGATAGTTAACTTTAGCTGATAATTATGTTCATTTTAATAATTTGCTGATTATCTGATGGCAGATGTGATTGTTGCTAGGCAACGTAACATTTGTTACCATAACAAGAGGCCCTGCTGGAGGATAGGTCTGCTTGAAATCTTGATTTTTTTTTTTTTGTCTATATTCAGGTTCAGACCAAAATTTGACAACTGTCTTTATTTTGTGCCAGAAGTCAGAAGTTTGTGCAACAAAGTGGCAGCAGCAAAGCAACAGCCAGAGTTATGGGTTAGCACATGCTGCAGGGAGGCTGACTCACCAGTACTGAAGCAGGAGCAGTGCAGGTCATGACTTTTCCTTCTTTCACCTGCCCTTTCATCTGTATGGAGCTCACGTACACCCCAGTCAAGGTGAAAATGCTGCAGAGTATCTGTTTTGTGAGTTGCATGGATGTCCTCATTTAACTTCTGGCTCAGAGTGTTCAGATACTCTGTAGGATTGTTTTTTTTAATGCATATATGATTATATCAGTTATGATTATAACTGTCACAGGAGATAACAGGCCATGAGTCAGTCACCTATGTACTAATGAGAAAAAAACAGAAAGAAGTAGGTGTTTGTGTGCATATCTATGTGCTTTGTTCCCCACCTGTCTGGCATATGTTTCTTATGAAGTGAGCTTCTGGCTGTCTTTGGTCCCTCTGGCGTAAACATGCTTTTGACTATCAGCTCATCAGGAGCATACCTTTATCCCAGCTCACTTTGGTTGGGCTCCTGTTGGCCTCAATCAAGCATTCCTAATCGTGTAATCCAATGGAGGAGAAATGAAAAACACAGTACTTGTACATGCTGAGTGCTTTTCTTTTTCCCTGATGACAAACAAGCTTATACACTTTTCATCAGATTCAACTCATAACAAAGCAGCTCTTCTGTTTACAAACACAAACATATATCATACATGCAAGACTGCATATACCTACTTAGGCACTGCTTGTCTACAATCAGATGGTCTTAATAGTTGCAGTAACTTATACACATTTGATTGAAATTTGAATCTGATGAAAAGTGTATAAGCTCTACTCTTCTGGGAAGACTTTATGTTGGAACATTGCTGTGAGGATCTCAATGCATTCAGATACATGCATGAGGGCAGGCTGGATGATTCATTTGGATCACAAACACCACTCCAATTCATCCCATGTATAATGAATGGAGCTTCATCACTCCAGAGATTACAACTCAGTGCTGGGGTGCTTTGTATCTCTCTAGTTGCCTTTTGGCTTCAGGCTATATGTGAGAAGCAATGCCAAGCTACAACTTACTTTTCTTGTTACCAGCAATCAGAGGTGGACAGTAACTAAGTACATTTACTTGAGTACTGTACTTAAGTACAGTTTTTGAGTATCTGTACTTCATTTGAGTAGTCTTTTTTTCACTTCACTACATTTGAAAGACAAAATCGCGCTTTTCTTCACTACATTTCTGTCAAGGTTCTCGTTACTCGTTTCCTTCAGTTCTGAAAGTGGGTGCTACTGTCTCACTTTTCTAAAACGTGATTGTTTTTTTCTATCAGAAATCACCAGTAGTTTTACGTCACATCTGTACACTGTAGCACTGCAACACCAGCATTTCTTAAACACAGTCAATCAGAGACGGAGACGGTGACTCTTCATGCCGCGTCCATTTAGAATTCTTGTTTAAGTTTACGGAAAATATAAAAGATTCATATTGTTCTATCGTATCGTATGTGTTTGATCATATCATGTACCATGTTTGCCTAAAACAAACTATATTACAGTATAGAAAACTTGCTGTCTAATCTACGGAAGCATATTGAGATAAGTAAACGGTTTATTAGCTACAAGTAATGTTACTGTTACTATACAGTATGGCCAGTGAAATATATGTTACATACACAAACCTTTTGTGTAGGTGTGTAGTGTACAATTAATAAAAAAAGACTAGTTTTCTTTATCAATTCGGGTTGTGTTTCATTCTGTAACATTCTACCTTATTCCTTATGCTACATCTTCTACCAGTACCAGTACCAGAAGAAAACACACACACACACACACACACATATATATATAGTATTGTGCACTCCATTGTAACTTGAACTCCTCCATCTTTTCCATCTTAAAACCAGGTAGTTACAGCTGTTTCCTCCAGACAAAAGCTACAGCAAACTTCTCACTGGCATTATGTTCCCCTTTAAAAAGACACACAAGCAAAAACTCAAACCCACCTCAGCTGCCCCACACGTTTATTTCATATTAGCAGTAAAAAGACTATATTTCTATATTTCTATAACTATATTTCTGAGGAGATTAGACGGAAGATCATTCGCTTGCATAATGAGGGAGAACCTTAAAGGAAAATCAGATATGCATTTCTACAAGAAAATGTAGTGTGACTGTGTCACGGCCACAGTAGAGGGTCACTAACAGTAACAGCATCAGACATGGCATCAAACATGAGGCATGAGATCAGACATAACATAAGAGCAGAGCACAGGAAATTTGAACAAAACTGTGTTGAACAAACCATATAAGAACACACACACAACACTGAGCAAAACCATTAGAAACCTGAGAAAATACTATTTAAAAGCTGTTTAGCTGGGCAGTACTGTAAATACATGAAGGTTTCTCCAGCAGTGAGCAGCATAATGACTAAATGACTAACCCCACAAAAATCCTATTTAAAAGTTGTTTAGCTGGACAATACTGCATAAAGATGAAGGTGGTTCCAGCACTGAGTAGCATAATGACTAGATGCCATTTCATCTTGTTTTGTTAAAGCTCAGCTAACCACTAGCTGACTAGTTAGTGATCTAAGAGACCTACCAGGTTGTTATTTATCAATCATTTCAGAGTTATATTTAAGGCCCAAACTACGAAGTAACTTATAAACACAGGTAATACTTTGAACTCTATTCTTCTATATTTGAGTGGAAGCCAATTTAGAGCTAAATTATAATTTACTAATTTTGTTAGTAAACAAATATGAATGTAAATTCAGCCACATATAAAATATAACTGTATAAATATAGAAAGTGCGTCTTGAAATGGTAAAATACCACTGAACTTACAGGTGGGAGGAGAGAGAGAGAGAGAGAGAGAGAGAAAGAGAGAGAGTGTGTGTGTATGACTGGTCCGTGTCTTGTCTTCATATTTTAATGTTTTAAACATTTGTTCTCCAGTTATCTCAGTTTATTTAGTATTAGTACGATGTGCCCTGTCTAAACATGTGGGTAGAGAGTGTTATTTCAACGTTTCTTTTGTGTACTGTTTTGGCTCGCTGCATGCTGCTATTGCTAACTGCTAATGCTAACGGTTTTTAAGCATTTTCCTCCAGGATCAATGCAGTTTTCTGATTCTGATTATTTATTTCTCCTTTCTGCTGCCATTTGCAGCGTCTGTGGTGCTCCAGCCCAGAATCTCCCCAGTGGATTGTCTCAGTTTTTCTCGTTTTTCGTTTTGTCCTTCTTAAAGCCCTGCATTTTTATTACTGTAAATTAAATTAAAAGAGGCGAATACGGGTTTACCTTACTGTAATACGGGTTTACCTTACTGTAATACGGGTTTACCTTACTGTTAATTAAATTAAAAGAGGTGAATACAGGTTTACCCTGCGAAAAGCGGGGGGTTACTATAATATGTTCTTTTTTCTAGCAGCAGCACTTTGAATAAGTTGTGGATGTTTAATGGTCTTTTTAGGGGAAGAACAAAAAGAAAAACAGGAGAACACGAGGGCAGCAGCCAATATACGGTTGCTTTGTGTTCTCTGGACAGTACTGAAAAAATGTATAGTTATATTTTATTTGGAATTTTAGCTGAATATACGTTAATATTTATGTTACATAATTAGTAAATTATATTTTTCTTAATAATTAAGAACTAAACTGTGTAAAAATTTTATATTGCCACAAAAAAGGAAAAGAACAATTAGACGATACTTGCGGTTTCTGCGAATTTGCGGGGTCCGGTTCTAAGAAAAAATCTGCGAACTCTGAACCTTTGCGGGGGTTTACTGTATTTCTTTCCTGTAAAGGTAAAGGGTAGTATATCATATTACATAATATATTGTGTTTTATATTGCACCCTATAAAAGTTATGTTGCATATCTCAAATGATTTATTACACTGCATATTCTCGGTTCTGTTGCTGCTGTATTTGCACAATCATATTTATGGTTGTCTACCTCTGTTCTGCATTTTTGCACACAACCCTCTGCTGCTAGAATACAGTACCAGTACAAAATACTGTATTCACCCACACTGTAGTTTTTGTCAATTGCACTAAATGTTGTCTTGTCCAGTTGTATTGTTGCTCTTGTTTTTTCTTGCACTCTCTTTCATCCTGTCTGAACTTGTGGTCTTCTGGTGTTCTGTTCAGTTCTTGTGTTGTTCTGTGGTCCTGGAGGCACGTTGTTTTATTTCACTGTGTTATTCTATGTATATGGTTGAAATGACAATAAAAACTTGACTAGACTTGATTATTGTCCTCTAATTGTATGCAGATAAGCTACAGTGCGTTGCGAAAGTATTCATTCCTCTTTGGAGTTGTGCTGTTTTGTTGCATTACAACCTTGAAATAAAATGTATTTCATAGCACCATTTGATTTACACATGCCTACCATGTTGAGGGTGCAAAACATTTTTAATTGTGCCACACACAATAATTAAGAAAAAAGAAATCTTGAGTGAGCACAGGTGTTCACCCTAAGTCAATATTTAGTAAAGCCACATTTTGCTGCAAATCTACAGCTCTCTTTGGGGAATGCCTCTCTTAGCACATCTAGCCACTGGGATGTTTGCCCATTCCTCAAGGCAAAACTGCTCCAACTCCACATGCCACAGATTCTCAATTGGATTGAGGTCTCGGCTTTGATAAGGCCATTCTCAGACATTTCAATGTTTTTTGCTTTAAACCACGCCAGTGTAAATTTAGTAGTATATTTTGGGCCATTGTCCTGCTGGAAGGCGAAACTTCATCCCAGTCTCTGTCCTCAAACATTGCCCTATATTCAGTACAGTCAATTTTTCCTTTAATCAGGACCAGTTTTCCTGTCCCTGCTAATGAAAAACAACCCCACAGCATGACGCTGCCACCACCATGTTTTACCCTTAGAATTGTGTTCTTGGGGTGAAGGGAAGTGTTGGGCTACACATCATGTTTCCCATGATGGTCGAAAGGTTAAATATTAGTCTCATCTGACCAGGGAACCTTGTTTCATGTATTTTCATGTAATTTCATGTATGTATTTTCATGTAGTCTGGCACATGCTGCTAGGCAAACTCCAAAAGTGTTTTCTTATTTTTCTGGCTAAATTTCCATAAACCACTGCTCAGTGGAGCGTACTGCTTAAAGTGGTCTTTTGGATACTCACATTTCCACAGCAGATCTGTATCTGCTTCAGTGTTTTCTTTGGTGTCTTTGTTGCATCTTTGATTAATGCCCTCCAAGGCCGGTCTATGAGTTTTGGTGGGCAGCCTTCTTTTGTCAGGTATGTACTGGTGCAATATTCTTTCCATTTTGTTTTCATGGATGTAATGGTGCTCAATGGGATATTTTTTGTAATCCAACTATTATCTATACTTCTCCACAACTTTGTCTCTGACCTTTTTGTTGTGCTCCTAGGTCTTCATTATGCTTGTTTAGTAATGTTGCAGAATCAGGGGCCATTCAAAACAGGCCTATTTATACAGACATCATGTGACAGTTCATGTGAAACTGATTGCACACAGGTGGACCCCAATGAACTAATTATGTGACTTCTGATGTTAATTGTTTGGAGTAGATCTTATTTAGGGGTTTCATATCAAAGGGGAAGAATACATATGCACTTATGATATATATATATACACACAAAGTATTTCATTTTCATTCCAACAATGTGGACTATATTCACTACGAAACCAAACCCCTTAATGTTACCCCTCAAAATTACCTTAATTTTGACCTTAATTTCCAGGGAATTAGGGAAAATTAAGGGGAAACATGCACAGATTACGGCTGATTAAGGGATAAAATTACTGAATTTTCCCCTCACTTTTTCAAATTTGCCCCTTAAATAATAGAACCTCCTGAATTAATGCCTTATGTTTAAGATTAAGGGGTTTCACATTCATGCCTTAAATCCATTTTTAAGGTTCAATTAAGGGATCGGTTCACAAATGAATGGCCACTTAATTCAAATGAAGGGGTTTGTTGTATTTTCAGGGGTAAATTAAGGTAACGATAAGCACATTTTAAGCACATTTTGTTTCGTTGTGATTGTTAAGCTCATTACATAAAATCCAAATTTAATTCCAGGTTGGAATCTGACAAAACAGGACAAACACCAAGAGGCATGACTACTTTTTTAACGCACTGCACACTTGGCAACATAAAATATCAGTACTTTATAATGCTATGCAGTGAAAAGCAGTCTAGCAAGTATAACAGTGCCATTAAGAACATTTTGACAACTACTGTTTTTCAATAAAAAGACAATTCTGACAATCTGAAAATATGACAATGGTCATATTTATGAAACAAATTAAGAAAATTCTTAAAACTTTCCACCACCACTGTATGGATAACAAATTTCCCACTTGTGGGCTTATCTTATCTTATAAGGTAGTTTTGCAAGTTGTAAAGCACCAGTGAATTATGATTCCCTAGCTAATTACAGAATATATTTAAATCATAAACTTAAATATCTTTTACTGAATTAAGAAAAACATTCCTAAATTTTAATATATTATTGTAACAAGATTTTATTTAGTCATTTGGACTTCTGTTGCATTTCCCTTGATTGTTCATCACAAAATACTGTCAAAGTGTAAAAGTTAGCTGACGTTTCACAAATATGAGGGTACATAGTGTTGTTCCAACTGGCGTCATGCATGCATTACAGATATGCAACTATCTTATTTAAAATACATCTTATTTAGACAGTGTATGCTCTCTCCGGCCAGGTGAACTTTGCGTGTGTTTTGAAAAAGCCCATTTCGCCTAATTGCAGTCTGGTTTGGGGTGGCGGGACCAACAGTTGTCCCTCATGCTGGCTGGGCTTTGTCTTCATTGTTCGGTTTCTTTGCTAACGCCTGAGTCCGACTGTCGGGACGGACTCCCTCCTGACACTGGCCAGGCTTTGTGAAGGGGGGGAGAATGCACGAGCCCAAGCAAAACAACTATCATCAGCAAATCGCCCCTGGAGAGCTGCAGTGATTGGGAGAGGCAGGACTGGAACTGTGTGTGTTGGGGCTTAGTGCTGCTCTTTGTTCCACTGAGGGCCAGAGAGAAAAAGAGAGAAAGGGAGAGACAACATTCTGAAGTAGCAGTTTAACAGAAATAGTGCAGTTGATCACAATCTACAGCTTCAACCCATCTCACTGGAGACAAGTTACATAAAACAATATGAAACACCTGCTGGTTTTGAGCTAAATGGGGCCTATTTACAAACATCTTTTAATGATGTTCTGTAAAGACACTGAGGATATTTTAAAATGTCCCTGAACCTTCCCAGGCACTCATGAATTGTTTTGGCTTGTTCAAATACACTGAAAACAAAATGATGCACTGAATTTACTAGAGTGAATTAGGTTCATAATTTCCACATGAATAAAATATACTACCAATCCGATCATTGCTAAAGTAAACCATCACACTAACATAATGTAAATAAACTGAAAGATGAAACTGTGTTGATGCAATATATTTGATTTGTGTGGAAAATGTGCGCACATTTCATTCAGGCCAATTCAATGCATCACTTTTTTCCAGTGTATTTGCACAAAATACAAGAGGAAAGGTACCGGTCTGGGACCAGTTCCACCTGTCCTCCCTGAGTATGTCCGGTCATAGTATGAGACAAACGTCATCCTACAAAAGCACTTTCTCCGTGAATTACACGCATTTACACTGAATTCATCTTCTTGAATGTGCTCCTTTCATTTTCTCTCAACAAGTGAACAGACTGTGCTCATGGCCTTGTGTTTGGTGAAAGATTTACTAGACAGAAAAAAAATGATAACAGAGGAACTGCCATTAGATGAAGAGCATGTGGTGCTGCTCTTTTCTATAGCCCACCTGATTCCATTCCACAACAGCCTTGAAAGTTTGATGTAGACTGTTGGAAACTCCTAAAGCGAGTTTCCAACAGTCCTGATGGACTTTTTGAAAGTCCAGTCTTCAGAGTGGCCTCTCGGACCACGAGCAGCTCAGTGGCCTCGGCAGGAGAGAACGAGAGATAAAGAATGTTATCACTGTGGAGAGTCCTTGTGTGGAAGGATAAGAGCTAATGCCATACGCTGTGCCAGGCTCTTGTAATCAATGGCCCCATTCAACCACCCCTCATCCGCTTGCCACTAAAAAAACCTGCGTTGTCTTAACACTGTAAATGTCTTACCGCTCTGCTGATACTGGTGACCTCCCTGAACTCCAATTTGATGTTGCTTAATGCTGAAACCAGATTTCTCTTGCCGCATGTGCACCTCCACGTTTATAATTAAAACCATAAACCAACCTTTAAACACTCAGACGTTGTCCTGAACTATCCTGTCATGGTCATAGACTGTCTTGTCAATGTCTGTCACTCCATTGTGTACCTGTGTGTGTGTGTGTGTGTGTGTGTGTTTCCACAATATTTATTTATATATCCACTCTGTACATATATACATACATATGCTCACGTACATACATATCTAAATTGACACAGTTTATGTATGTATGTATGTATATAT
>JBBPCY010000002.1:11164744-11196834 GCA_037974405.1 Brachyalestes nurse | reverse complement strand
GGCAATAAATCAACAATGCAGTGAAATATGTACTTTTAATACTTAAGTATTTTTGGAAGCGAGTACTTCAGTACTTTTACTTAAGTGAAATTTGACTGTATGACTTTCACTTGTGTTGGAGTAACATTTGACTAGTGGTGTCTGTACTTTCACTTAAGTAATGAAGTTAGGTACTTTGTCCGCCTCTGCCAGCAATAATAGTGTAAACAGCAATAACAGTGACCTCTAAAGGTCAAAAGCTTCTTGTTGTGGAGGAAAAGCTTCTCAGGCAAATAGTGACAACAATCAGCACCTCTGTGTTTCAGAGCTTACCTGCTTCCCTCTCCTCTTCAGCTAAACCTTTAGTTACAGTTTGGAAGAACATGGTTATATAACCTCCATAAAATCTTTCATTGAAGAATCGAGTGTCAGGAAGGGCATGTGACGCTTTACACTTGGTCCAGCTGACGCACCCTGTCCTAAACGCTGTTTACCTCTGTGTGTGTGTGGGAGGGTGAAACTAAACCACACCTGCCCCATGGCTACACCCCACCTTGCTCCATTTCTCTCCACAGAGCAAACAAACAGGAAGTCCGAGAAGCTTGTTTTTAACCCCACAGCTGTACAAAATACAACATATTATATAACAGATATATATGTATGGTAATGTGCTGTTATTGTTAAAACAAAAATGATTTGATTTATAATATTTTTGAGAGCGATAGATGCTCACTTGCTCTTTAGCATTCTGTATTTTTCCACAGTACAACCAAGTCAATGGCAAACCTTAAGCATTAATTATCTCCGAGAATTTCTAACTGCGTCATCTGATACACTGAACCGCATGTGAGGCTGAATAAGCTGCATATAAAGGCGTGACATAACCTTTTTAATATGTTTTGGCAGAGGTTTGGTGGTTTGGAAGCCCTATGGTGCTGTGTACTGAACCTTAGAAATTGATTCCATTTAATTTGGTTTTATTTGTCAGACATTATTTACAGCCTCGTAGAACATTTAGGAGACTTCAGACCAACCCAGTTTTCCATCATTGCAATATGTGTGTGTATGTGTGTGTGTGTGTGTGTGTGTGTGTGTGTATGGTCTTAAGGCCTGAAATGGCACAAACTGTGACTGACACAAACACAAGCCCACACACACACCCACAAAACACACGTTTTCTTTCTATACAATGTCAGAATGTCAAAAATAAATAAATAAATAAATAAATAAATAAATAAATAAATAAATAAATATATATATATATATTTAGTGTGTTGTGCAGAAACGTGTTTAATAAACAGCGTTCATTGAACACATTCCTATTTTTCGTGAACGCTAAACTGAACAAATCAGTTGACAAATTGTGAACGGGGACGTGACTGATGTTCACTCTCGCGAGACTGAAGGCAGCTCACATTTTACGTTTGCTAATTACAGGCGAGCACAGTCGGACGCCTCTGCAAAAGTTTGTTTAAATATTTGAGTCAATTTTTTGAAGACATCGGTGTAGATTTTGTTTACTTTTGGTTATGACCTTTTCAGAGCACTATAAAAGATATTGTGTGAATGTTGCATTTTAGGCAGACACGGTTTGTTTACATTTTGTGTTAATATTGTCTTAATTAAATATTCTATATTCTGTATACCTGCAACCTGTTTTTTTTTTACTTTCAGCATAACATGATGCGTTGGTAAGATCTATTCTCAACCTCAAAATTGGTTTTAATGTAATTTATGTCTGTGACTGTTCAGTGGTATGATGGATAGAAGGAGAAGATTGAATGAGGTTGTGTGTGTGTGTGTATATATATATATATATACACAAGATACAGTAAGAAGATAAGAAACTTTATTTATCCCGAGGGAAATTCTTTTGTCATGGGAAGTGTTTTTTTTGTTTCTTTTTAATGTCGGGACAAAACAAAAATAAAAAAACATCAGTGAAACTTTACTGTATGAACATTTCCTAATGACTGGACCAATAGAGATGGTCCAAGTGTTTTATACTAACTTACATTTTTTATAAGTTATACTAACTTACGTTTTTTCCTTCTCCTGAAAAGTTGCAGTTGTAGAGGTAAAAGGTTTTGTTATGAAACTATGTGCAATGGCCTATATGTAACAATAAATGTGTATATATGTTTACTTCACTACCTATATGTCATAATCTATAAACCTACACCTAATCCTAATCTTAACACACACACATACACACACAATACATCAGAATGTCAGGTTGGTTCTGTGTGTGATTGCATAAATAGATTGTGTGAGGAAAAAACAGACACTAATGAACCACCACCTGCTTTAATGGGGCAGTGATCATGCCCAGGATGGATGACCATAATGCAGAATGTGGTGTGGTCACTTTGTTCACAAGTGTGGAGTTTGCCTCAGTGCTGTTTTTGTTTCCCGGTTCATGTGAAACAGAATGAGACACACCTAGCTGGATTACAGCTCTAGCTTACGGCAGGGTGCGGTGCATCCAGCAGTGGAATGCTTGTAATTCTACAGTGTGTTCTGTGTTTGTGTGTTAGCTTTGTGCTTGGAATAGGACAGACCACAGAGTTCCCAAAGATGAAATCATGTGCAAGCGAAGAATATACACAGATCTCATCACGTGACTTCTTTGGAAATTGATAGACCACGTAGTGCCAATTACTAAGTGTGCATGTGTGTGTGTGTGTGTGTGTGTGTGTGTGTGTGTGTGTGTGTTTGCAGGGGGAGGGTTAGCACAGTCAGGGGGTTATGACCTGTACGGATGATCTAGTCTTTTGAATAAGTGAGGGTCGCTGCCCCGTCCAATCTATCATGCCTGTGGAGGTCAAATTGGGATCACCAAGGTAAAGGGTCATGTGGGGTCATGGGCACATCCAAACCAAGAAGACAAACAACACAAGAGACAAAAACAAAATACTAAAAATGGACGATGAAGTACCTATTAGTATGAAAGCCTAAGTCCCAACAGACACTGATAAGAGACAAATATGCACAAAAAGCCAAAGCAAACATATACAGCATTCATGAATTTACTACTTTTTCCTCAAAACTGCCGTTTTTTTTTTGTTGATAGAAGACAGTACTGTGGATACGTGCAATCTCCCAAGTCAGTAGTAACTAATTACACTTTCTCTGTTATATACTAAAGTATCATTTTAATAGATTTGTAATTTGCTGAGTGTTTTCATTGTTTTTTGAATGTCAACATTCTTTAGGTTTTAACGATTTAGTCATTGCCACAGAATTACTAATTCTTCAGTTTTATTGAATCATGTTACAGTATCCAGGGAGCTTCATCACACTGACTTTCAAGCTTCAGTATTTATTACCTATTCTATACTTAGGTAGTTTATCTGAGCTGCTACTTTTGTATTTCTACTCCAGTTGTTTTCTGAATGATATTTTTTACTTGAGTCTTTCTTCAAATGAAGTAATACCATTCCTTGAGTAATCTTAAGACTTAGTAGCTGATTTAAAATGATTAAGCAACTACTAGGAAAACAGTAGTAATGAGAGTGAGCGACTGCAGTGTGGACCTACATAAGGGCCCTGAGAGTATAAGGGGTTAATAAACATGGCAATTCACTCTCAGGGCTCAACAAAACAGAAGTGGAGGTCAAACACACTGGCAAACACGCTACTACAGGGAACACAACATCACAGTCAAGGAGAAGCTGAAGGGTCAAAATACAGGAAAGGCAAACAGGAACACAGATAACGGGGAGAAGGCTCAGTATAAACATAAGAGACTTCACAAATGACAGTAGTAAATATAGGGCTATAAATATCAGTTCTTAAACCAGCAGCAGGTCTGGATGATAAATAGGAGATGCAGATGAGGCAGAAGCAGGGAGGTCTGTGGTTAGTGGGCCAACAATGCCTAGCGCTGAAGGCCTGAGGAAAAACAAGGTTAAAAAACAGCTTTACATGGTTCAGATATACACATTTTTGCCCTTACACCAAATCAGCCAACAAAAAAAATATTGATAATGCGATTCAGGAGTGCCAACTCGGGTGAGGTGAATAGTGTGATAGTTATGTGAAACAGATGAGATTTGTGCCTTTTGAACACATAAATGCATATCCACTCCTAAGACAGTAGTTGAAACATGCAAAGTGACATTTACGTCATACCAAAAAATGTAGATTGTGTGCCACTTTGTTAAATGATTATTGTATGAATCAATGAAACTAAAAATATATACCATACATTTGTATATTCTTTATTTTATCCATAAAAATAGCCTACCATCACTGGCAGCACTATTCAAAGTGAGCACACAGTGGGTTCAACGTTCACTAACTCTTGTCACTGCTTACTGCAGTTTGCCTACTTGCAGTTATTAAAGTGAAAAGGTCTTTTTCTCCTTTGCTTTGTAAATGATATGATATTTTTTAAGCAGGATGTTGATGTTTTGTTAAAAGTGCTGATGACCGATGTTAAAGCAAACAGGAGTTTAAAATTGAGCATAGAACTAAGCTGAATAACTTACTGCTTCGTTCCATGTGTGTAAAATGTGCTATCAGAAACAGTAAAGCAATATATCATGTGCGCGAAAAGGAATCTGTTATATAAGCTTCCCTTGCTTGTTAGACACAATAGCATTATAGCTCATAGTAAAGAAGCTAAATCGGCCTTCATCAGGATAGGAAATATTTTCGTTACATGTTTCAGAACTTCAACTCCATGTCAATATGGAGCACTTCAAATGTAAATACACAGAGTGCATAACATTTTAGATGGCCAGCTGTTTCACAAATGCAAGTGTAAATGTAAAAGTGTCCCTGTTTGACAAACTCAGTTGGGTCAAGGCACAGCAAACACAGTTTCCGAAGGCTACAGAGAGCAGGGAGCAACTTGAACAAGACTACTTAACTTGACAGCCAGAATAGCCATCAGCATGGATTGCAGTCTTCAAGCTGATTAAGTCTCACAAAGATGCCTATTGAACTAAACAGTGTGTATTTTAGCCAGGGGTGTACAGTTATAATGCTCAAACTTGTCAAAAAGCTCAGTTCGAAGGCTCTGCAAAGTAGGAACATTTCCCCATGTTTGGACCTGAGGTGGCTGCAGCCTTCTAACTTAACAATGGAATACTGTCTGTCTTCTGGCGGTGTAGACCACTTTTTCCAGGAGAAGTGCAGAGTGGTGGTAGTGGAACAGCAAGTGGGATCCATGTGGGTGTGTGTATATGTGCATGTGTGTGTGTGTGTGTGTGTGTGTGTCAGGGCTTGGATCTGGATAGTGCCAGTAGCAGTGTTACTTGGCAGTAAAGCAGAGTTTTGGCACGGTCAGAGTGTTCCAATAGCCTCGGGAGCCATCTTCCAGAGCTGGAACAGCACACTTACGGCACACTATGCTCAAATGCCTCCACACAGCCTGGCACCACTTGCACCGCATGCATAAAACGATATGCACCACTGACAAAGAAAACTTTGGGGTCCGTTACTGCATGTACCATCATTAATCAGCTTCACATTCTAATCAACAGCACTGAATTTAGTACATTACCTTCTTCCTCCAGACAGGCCTCCTACACAGCAAAAACTCCTGATCTAACCAAGACTTGCAATCGTATTTCTAGCCCAAAAGTCTTCTTGATCTTGAGCAGTTTTTCTTGCTCTTATATAGTATAGTAGGATTGTTTTTAAGATATTTAAACTTGGTAAGATTTCTTGAAAAAGAATATTATTCTCAAAACAAGATTAAGAAGTCTTTTAGGCTAGAAATAAGATTGCAAGTCTTGGTCAGATCAGGAGTTTTTGCAGTGTAGCAATTGCTCCTCTGACGGGAGATGCTTTAGGCAGTGCATGCAAGGCTGCCAGTGAGGGAGTTCTGTGGTTAAAATGCTTTGCTCAAGGGCACAATGGACAGTTGGGACAATACAACCATCACTTCTTGTGCTAAGTCTGCCTTGAGTCACTAAGGAGTCAAACCAGTAATCCTTCAGTCCATGCTGTGGAGCCCTTACGACTGAGCCGCTGCTGCACCATAATTACAGGAACACTACTTCTTCTGTGTTGTGGAAGATTGGGCAACTTTTTCAGTTCTGAAACATAAGCCCCAGTCAAAAATCATATTAACATGGCAGGTCAGTGTTTTGCATCACCACATACAAATCTGTCATTGAGCCGCTGCCTCTTACTAAAGACCCCCTTTTAGAGATAGTGATTCTGACTCTAAGTAATCAGAATAGGTTGATTCCTAGCATTGACTCCTCAAAATAACAGTATTCCAAAAACCAAGATGTAGAGAAAGTCAGAAAAATTGATGATTACTTGAAGAGCTAACACTAGCTACATTAGCGTAGCTGACTGACAGGGTTAAGTTGTAACCAAATTGTATCTATTAGCTCCTTTGCAGGGTTGTGTGATTGTAAGCAATTTTTGTAACGTTTTTTACTTAGTCTAAAGTAAAACAGCCGGATTATCAATTGTGCATTGTGCAATGCTGTCTAGACAATGATGGCAAAATACTTCACACTCTGTGTGTGTGCAGGTGCAGGCAAACTTGAACTTCACCATGTGGAATCATTCACCAAGCCCTACTAAAAGCAGCAGTAGTAGCCTAAACCTTGTCCGTACTTTTTTTCTTCTTAAGGAAATCTACCAGATTACTAAACAAATCACTGAATTAGAGGCAAGAGTATGACTTGCAAGATGTTTCCACGGGATGCTATAAGCTATCATTCATTGTTAGCTACATTAGCCTCACAGCTCCAGAGTAAACATAGAAAAGTAAATGTCATCCACCAAGCATGTCTTCTCAAAACATTTTGGGTGAGAGTAAAATTCTCACACACAATTTCCATTAGATTTTTAGGTTCAAAAATACACCACCACAGCAGGTCACAAAGCATAGAGGAGCAGGGCGTAATTATAGTGGTCCATCACAAGTGGGGGGCATAGAGCGCTGCTGATGAATATTCCAACAAGAAAGTCATTTAGTTATTCCACACTTCACACATGGGCTGTACCAATGCTAACATGTCACTCTGAGCAATGTTAATGTTGAAACAGCATGTGAGGAGCAGACTTTCAAACATCTCACTGAGCTATTTCACAAAGTAGCTACAGAGCACCATGGCAATAAAGAACGGAACAGAGAGTTAAGAGACAATAACCTTGACAGTTACATGTGCAGGGCAATGTCTGTGTCCCAGAGGACTTCTCCCTCTGAGTTCAGGACACACACACACACACACACACACACACACAAACACACACACATTGTCTGGCACTAGTCACAAGCTCTGATCTGGCATGCAGTAATAGTAGCTGGCACATGCTGTTGTTCACATGGTCAGAGGGTCACACTGGGAGACATCAGTCAGTGAGAATGACCTGCATCCACTAAGCACAACTGTGAGTGCTTAGCACTGAGTAGCCTCTCCCAGAGGGAAAGCAGAATCCTCATATCCTTTGAGTACTGAAATACTATACAAAGCTGGGATTATACCGCCATAGTACTCATTGCTTTTCTCAAATGATTTCACAGCAATTTAGAAACGGATGCAAAATGCTCACAAACACTGCTATGTTCTATATTTACTGTGTGGATGAGTGGGTGTCTTTGCTGCATTTGACAACCAAGGCCCTATTTGCAGCATCTGTAGCATACAGTTGATCGCCATAGAAAATTATTTTGACCTGTTTTCCTGTACTCAGTAAAGGAACAGAAGCATCTGGCCATTGACTCCTATTGTATAATGGAGTTTTAATACCAAGAGTCATTCATAATGAGTTTTAATAAGACCTGTCACATACTAGACCAACTAGAAAAACAGGGTTTTAAATATAGTCTTATTTGTGAAATAGTGTAGTAGTATATAATTTCAAGTTGTATAATTATCTTATGAATAACTGGCAATTTTTCATTTGTCCTACTCCTGGATAGGCTCAGTGGTCCTTTTCTAAAGACTCACGCGGTGCATTGTAAAGTGGTAATCAGAATGTGAATGGCTTATAATCAGTAGGGGTGTAACAGTGCAACTTGACATCACAATGCAAAAAAGTGACAGTGTGCATCGTGGAAAACTGAGATTCATACATATGCCATCTAGCAATAGTCACTACAAAACCAAAACCCTTAATTCTACCTCTTAAAATTACCTTCATATTGACCAGATTAAGGCCGATTAAGGGGTAAAAATACTGATTTTTCCCTTACTTTTTCAAATTTGCCCCTTAAATAATTATGTTTCACTCTCATGCCTTAAATCCACATTTAAGGTCAAATTAAGATATCGGTTAACAAATTAAGGGCCACTTGGTGTATTTTCAGGGGTAAATTAAGGTAGGGTTAAGCACATTTTATGTACATTTATACTCGTATGCCACAAAGAAGCTAAATAATGCAATAAACTAACATTTGCCTGTTTAGTTGCATGGTTGAGCCAGAATGAAACCACAACAGTACTTGAATAAAGTACAATATGAATTGACTGAGGTCCAGTCAAGACAAGTGAGAGTGGAAGCACAAGTGAGAGTGGAAGCTCCAATCTCTGGAGGTCAGTCTAGGAGTGTCCAACTTTAATGGCAAAGGGCCAGTGTGGCTGTAAGTTTCATTTAAAACAAGCAGATGCACACCTGATGATTCCTGTTCAATAAGTTTGCCGTAGTCTTCACTGTCTCTTTGTTGATAAGCATGAAAACCACTGGGTTAGACACAGGCCCTTTCGGAAGGTTTCTGTTTCCACTTGCACTGCCTGCGGAGTCGCTTTCCTCAACAGCTGTATTCATCATGGTCAGCACCACAATCAAAAACGGGGAAAAAAACTTTTGTGGGGGAAAAAACAATCACCAAATACTGATAGAGGGAATGATTTAGTATTGACTCAATACCAGCAGTGTTACCAATGAAAACATGAGCGTCTTGGGGTTACGTAGAAGTTGAATGACTTAACAAACTTAGATACGAAAGAACATTTAGCAGCTTTTTTTCCCAGGCCACATGTGCTCATATTTCTCATTGTTATGGTTAGAAAGCATCTATGTACATATTGTTTGGTAAAAGAAGCATTACATTTACCACGGTTGTTAAATATGATCCCTTTTAAAAGAGAAGTGACACCAAAGCATTAGAAGCCATTATCAATCATCACAAATAGGCTTACTAAAGCTTCTCAGTTATGAAACTTAGCAGGTATGCCTCTGAATATTTACTTTAATGAGGAGACTGAAAAACTTTTACTTTTTCGACATGTTGGCTGTGTGTATCTGTCTTAACGAGTAAAACCGCGTCCCAGGTGAGATCAGGTAATGGGTGAAGGGGCAGCTGGCAGTGCCCTGGCATGTCTTGGCACAGAACAAAGTGAGAGCCATCTCTCTGGCTGCACAGCATTCCGCCTGTCTGAGCACCGGGCACCAGAATCAGCCCTTTGTTCACCCACCGCCTGACACCGAGAGGAAACAAAGCCTGGAGAAACCGAGAGAAACAAAAGAGAGAGGTGAAGGGAAAAACAAGCTGTTGTGCTGGGACCTGTCCTCAGTGCACTTTTGGCAAATGATGAGTGGAGCAGAGCGAACAAGGCATCCAGAGGGGAGAGTGAGGGAGGGCTGGGTGAGGGCATTATTCTAATACTTTTAATCTCAGACGAGCAGTTGAAATGCTGTGAGCAGGACCCACCTGGGAGCAATTCTTCCTTTCTGGCAGTCTGTAGCAAGTGCCAACACAAAAGGAGTGCTATAATCACAGCATCATACAACACATAGTTCAAACACATAGCACCAAAGCCTGAAACACAGTATTCAATGGATCTTAATGTTAACTTTGGGGACAGACAAAAACAGTCCACAATTCCAAGGACAGTTCCTAGCTAAGTATAACCCAAGGAAGTCTCAAGCATGCCAAATGTTATTATAAAGTGTTGCCGTTATGGAACATTCGACTGAGAGAAGACATGACTTACTATACAAAGACAAGCTGACGCCAGTGCACTTTTGTAACTTTTGTAATGACCTCACCAATAAGGCACACGGGGTCTAGCCAATTATAGTAGCAGATATCATGGAGGCGTCTCCCTAAGTGACCTTGAACCATCTTCTCACAAATGTTTACCCATACTACTATGCCTCGGTCATGTGACCGTTCTCATTCAGCTGGTTGGTTGACAATAAGGATGTTTGTTCAACTTTCATTGACATCAGTTTGCCAGAAACATATTTTAGCAGGTGTTACTGGATTCTGCATCCTTCTTCAGTGCTCCATAACCAGTTAAGTGTTTTGCACTGCCCACATATAAAAGCCCCCTAAAATTTATATGATTTACTGAACTATGTAAGAAGTAATGTGAGTACTGTAAAAGTTAGTATGACAATTTCCCACCCTTGAAAGTAAACGTCCAGATGAGACACTGTAAAGTGAAAGGAAACACACTCTTTGAAACTTGAATTTGATTTTTTTTTCCCATAAATGACAGAAGAGACCCCTCACCTACATCTCCAGCCACCAACCCTTCGGCTCCCTCCCGTCTACTGTCTCCACTGATCACTGGAGTTTCACAACCTGCCTCAGCTGCTCCACTGACCCCATAAACACTCACCCTTAAAAGAACTAGGATTCCAAGGCCACATTTCAGCCCAGCAACACCACCAACTCAAAACCCAGACAAAGATATATATTCACAAAGAGCTGCGAGCACAACTGCACAATAACAGGCAAGGTTTTCAAACTGAGGGTAACCTTCAGACTTCATGGCATTTGTGAGCTCCATGACTCCACTTTCACACTAAAGCCTTCTTTAAACAGTTTTTTGTATTTGCTGTTGATAATAGCCATATTATCCATATTATCCCTCCCCTCTTTCTCTTAATTTTTTGTGTGTTTGTGTGCCAATTTGACAAATATGAGCTATTTTTCAACATTTTGTCTTGCAGGAAGAACTCAGCTTTTACTCAGAAAGTCTACAAAGTACTGAGTCGAAGTTCATTCATTCATACACGCCATTTTTCCAGCAGGCCTTGCCTGAACAGGTGAAAGTTTATGTTTGCACTTCTGGCAAACAGAGGGAACAAGGGACGAACTTCCAGTAAAGATGGAGAGATCAAAGACGTGGGGTATCTCTTCTTCAGCACAATCGATCTGTGTATGTGGCCAAGAGCCTTGGTGCTCCCACACACTGAAATACACGACGCCAAAGCACATTCATTTATACTCACACAAATGCACTCTTAACTGCACTCCTAAAGACAGAAATACTCAAACACACTGTCAGTGTAAACAAGAAGACACAAAAAGGTGACAAAATGTTCTTCGCTATTCGGAGCAATGTCGTAAAATGACGACCACTGGTTTAGAAATAGCCTTGCAACAAGTACATTTTTTTAAAGAGATGTGTGAGTGAAGAATTTTTAAAGCAGTGGCTCTCAGTAACGTACTCAGTGGTTCTCAGATCATCCATATTTTTCCTCTTTCCCTCTTTATCAGGTTACAGCTGGGGGGTTAGAGTTAGAGAATCACTGCTTTAGAACTATTTTTGGAACCTTCACCTAATATAAATGCTATATACATGAGCTGTAAAGTAATGTCCTTTAAAATATTAATTTCACAGGTTACAGTCAAACTCGGAAGGGCCGTGTCTAAAATTCTCCAGAACCAATGAAGAAACAATTGTAAAATTCATCTTCACGCCTATTAAGTTCCTGTAGGAGACATGCTGTCTAATGCATTGTATTCAGGCCCCTTTTTCACAAAACCTGTACAAGTGACATATTGTTCCTTTTCTGAGAGAGGTTAGCCTTCACCACATTTAAGTGTCTCTCATTGTTATTCTGAGCTCCTTCGACCAAAGTAAGGTCATTTGATGGAAACCCAAGCCTCTTTTTCCAGAAAACATGGCTTTGAGCAATAAGATTGATGTCTGTCACAAGCTTTCATACAATGAGTCAAATTTTAGCAGTCAACTACACCTGCTTTCCCCTCTAGCTCTGGCACGAACGCACTTGTTTTGTGAGAGATGTGTAAGCAGAGCAGAAGTAGTGCAAGGTGATACTACTCTGATTCAATCCAGCCATGAACCTCCAGCAGCTCTTCCAGTGCCAGACCACAGAGCTGTAAAACACACATTATGGTCCTGGAAGAGGAAGGCTGTGGGAGCACTTATATTACTGCATGAAAACCCCAACAGCTTGCCTCTAAACAGCTGTTAATGTCAGTAGCTGACAAACACAAACATCCAGATCCTTATCACTGCTCTTTGTAGCAAGCTTGGAGCTCAAAGTAATATGATATGTACCACTTCCTGTGCTAATGCTGGTGCAGTGCCTGCGTTTAGAGCTGGAAGAGAATCTGTAGATAGATGTACTTAGACTGCCCTCTTCAGGCTGACTTCTACAAACGCTAGAAATAGAAGTGAACTACATTACCCAACATCATAATGTGTGTGTGTGTTTTTTAACAGTTCATTCATTACAACAGCATTGTTCAGCAACAGCAGCAACAATAAAAATGTGTTAGCGGGCATATATATATCCAGCTGGTGGCCTCGTGGTTAGGGAGTTGTGGGTTCAAATCCCAGGACTGCTAGTGGCACCACTAAGGTACCCTTGAGCAAGGAACTGTTCCCACACACTGCTCCCCGGGCGCTGTGTTCCTGGCTGCATGCTGCTTCACTCGGTGAATAGATTAAATGCAGAGAACAATCTAGAGCTGTTTACACTGTGTGCTGTGGTGTGTTCAGCTATAGAGGGTCCTTGAGTTACAACATTCCTACGACAGTGATGTAACCCGAATTTTGGTGTAAGTCGAAACACACCCTAGCCCCTTACCGATCCTAACACAGTTGTAAAATCATACTCTAGAACATAAAAACACAACTAAGCCACAGAAAAAGGAAAAGTATATAAATATACGGTATTTGTACACTGTACTGTAGTAACAGATAAAAAGGACTGTAAAAACACTTGCGCTTTTAACAGTCCAAAATGTCGTAGGTAAGCATATTGCGGGACGCCAGCTCCCTCACTCATTCGCAGCGTTACTGCGTGTTCTACATTTTCCACGTATTCTTAAACTCGTCGTAAACTCGAAATGTTGTATGTCGAGACTGTTGTAACCTGAGGACCCCCTGTATGACAAATGGACACATATGCATGGACAAAAGTAGGTGGACACCTTTACATCCCTATGTGCTTGTAGAACATATCACCTATAACCATGGACATGAACATGAATGTGGTTCCCCTTTGTTGCTATAACAGTGTAAAGTATTCTGTAGAGGCTTTCCACTAGATTGTGGAACATTTTTGGAACTTTGCTTCCATTCAATCACATTAGAGAGGTCGGTCGCTAATGTGACCTTTGCATTCCAACTCAACTCAAATTTCTTCCACACCAAAACCACTTGAGCGCATATAATGTCATGCTTCTAACCTAGAGGTCTTGAGAGCTTGAAGCTAACATTAGCCATATAAATGAGTTGTGCTTCACCCCAGAAGACATTTTGAGGGAGGCAGCACAGGGCAGCCAAACAGAACAGAGATCATTCACTCATATCAGTCCTAAAGGCATGGTAATAAAACAGCCTTTTTACTACTAATGGATATAGAGAAGTTCTTAAAAGGTAAAAAATAATCATAAATAATTGTCTGTTTTCAGTTCATAAGCCCACACAGCATCAAAAATGTAAAAACTGTTTGAAAAAATGAATGAAGGCTATGGCACCCTGAAGTTGTGGTGGGAAGAAAACAGCAAAAACAAAAGCGATCATGAATAAAATCACATTCGAGGAGAATTCCCATGCTATTATCTGGGAGATGGTTCACAACACACTTATACAAACAGTTTTATTGAATGACTTCAGTACAGAGGGAGCAGAGACACAAAGTGAACTAACTTGAAATTGAAAAAAGGGTTTAAAGCTATGCTTGAAAATCCCATTCGATCTCTGTATTCTTCCATGAATCTCAATGCTGAGCAAGTGCTTTTAAAACTGCATCTGAACATTCGCAGGGAAGGCAAAAACATCAGCAATAATAAGCAACAGCGTCCATGAGAGGTCTGTGACATTACATGAAAGAGTACAATCAGCTGGTGTGGGATAAACCAGGATGAAGAAGCAAGTGGGCACTCTAGAAGAGATCCTCTAGAGGAATTTATTTAAGGCGCTTTCCGAGTACATAAATATACTTAACTATCTGGCTTTGGTTGGAACGGTGGTGTAGTTTTAGCTGAATATGTTCCAGAAAATACTACTTGGACTTTATATACAAGAGGATTTTTGAAGAGTTTAAAGCTAGCAAGATCAAGTATATTCAGTGTAAAAAAATGATAAGTGTACATGTGCATATTCTTTGGTCTGGCGATCAGTTACCAGGCACTTAAGACAGCAAAAAAACAAAAAAAAAAAGACACATCACAGAGTCCGGAGAGACCAGCACTATAATGACACTGAAGACAGCACAGCGTCCTGGATAGGGTCAGCTAAACAGCATGTCACAGAAAGATTACACACGCTGGACGCTAGTGTGGGAACATACAGAAAAGCCTTCTCCATGTAACAGATCATGAAACAAACCTGGCAATATCTTTCATTCAGCTAATCAGTTAATAAACATGGGTTCACTTGCATAGTTCTTGTACACCTTTGAGTAGTGGGCATAGAAATCTGCATCACTTGAATAAGAGAACTCAAGAGTGTCCATTTTAATGAGGATGTGTGTGTGTGTGGAGGTATGTTTGTATACGTGAGGGGTGCCTGTAAATGCATTTGCCACTTAATGAGAGAGAAACTGTTTTTTGATGGTTGATACGATATGGCTGCGACAGAGCGATGCTAAAACGGCTTGTGGATGTAAACATGCTTTGCCCCACTGCTCTCTTCTTGGAACAATAAAAACAATCAAATGCATCAAAGCTGCACACGGACACGGGCCTACAAAAGCATATAGTGCTAAATAACATCATTCATCATTATGTGCCTTAACCAACCGATTATTTATAACTTGGTCAACAGAACAGTAAGAATGGCCATATGTGGAAAGTGGTCTTGGTCTCTCTATAGTCTTATCTCATAGTTTCCATAAATAGCATGATATGACAAAATTAAATGCATTTTACCTGAAGAGATTATGGTGTTGATGTGCGAAGTACTAAACAAAGCTCTATATTTACAACAGAGGCTGCTGGACCACATAAAGGGGATGCTGACAAACATAACTTACGGTGCAGTAGCAGATAGAAAATCCCAAATGTCTGATGTTAGTATATGATAATTGAGAAACTGGGTGAGAAATAGATAAACAGGATACTTACATTTGGTGCTATTAAGTGGCATGGACAAAATATAACTAAAGAAAATGGAGCAAAACAGAACAAGAATAGTTGTATTCAATAGCACCTGATTCACAAAACTCTTTTTCAGAATGTCAGCCTGTTTACTAATAGATGTACTCAGTGCAATTGTAAACAGGTGTCATTTGTTAAAGAAACATAGTGAGGATGTTAGTGTAGTGTTCTATATGGAGCAAAGCCACGCGAAGGGGTCTCGTCAGCCCGGAGGGCCGAAAAGCCTGCTTGTGTGGTTTCGTTAGCGCTGTTGAGTCTGAAAGAACACTTTTTAAGTCCACCTCCTCTCTCTCCTCGCTCACTTTCTGAAGTAGCACCATGCTATTTTTTTGTCTTCTGTAAAACTGGAACATAAAAACCAGATGCTGAGGAAAGCGTGCGATTGGCCTAAGTTCTCTTCATACACACTTGACATCTGCTGATGTGGGTCCGGAGACTCCCAGCCTTTAGTGTTGTGGGGACAGGTTTCCTGGAATGAGACATGGCAAATACCATTTAGGAAGGACTAACAGCTTAAATTAAAATTAACTCCTACATTGCTAAGCATAGGGTGGGCAACAGCATGTGAAAAAAACTGTGTAAGTTATAAAGGAGGTGTGACACTCAGCATTTTGAGACTTTTTGGTACACAGACATGGACCCAATGGACCCAAACAGTCTTCAACCTGCAGTCTTCAAACTGATAATATGTGCCAAACATGGAAAATTACCATAGACGAGAAGAAATAGTACTGCAGAAACCTCAACAATTTCCACTAAACTGAGTTAGCACCTGTGTGAGCTGGTCTAAATGAAAACTGTTCATTGCGAGCTTCATAAAGCAGGGATTTAAAGCAAGGCTAACATTCAACAACCACTTGAATTCAAGGCCAGAGCACAAAGAAGCATGGCATGGCGAGAAGACCATAAAAGGTGGACCCCTGAGCAGTATAAAAAAGTAATATAATCTGATGGTTCACATTTCAACCCACAACATCTATAGCAATTATGTTAGTTGACCCATACACTACAGGCAGCCACTCTCATGGGACTCATTAAGTACTAGATGGCTGTGTAATGGTTCAATACAGTACATGAGTTACAATACAGAAATCCCTTTCATTCTGCACTGTATAGGTCCAGATAGGTGACACAGATAATAGCTGGAGTAGGCTTAGAGTAAAAGTAAAGTAGAAAACATATTAAAGGCACATCAGACCTTGCCCTTCTTAAAGCTTTGGAAAACATGGACTGTACTGGAAGTGTATTTTTATAATCTGCTCATTTTTATTCAGTTAAACCCATTTTTTCCTTAAATTCTTATTGATGATTTTTTTTATTTGTATTTTTAGAATACCATTGATTTGATCCATAATTTTGCAAACGTAGAAATGTAATGTAAACATAAAACTAGAAATGTAAAAAGATCTAAGTACCAACCATTTTTAGGTTGTTTAAAAAAGCACATAAGAATTAAAGTTTATTTTTAGCATACAGTAATTCAGATAGCAAAAATAAATAATTAATTAACATGAATATTTAATTTGACATCATATTTGAAAATATTAAGTAACAATTATTCATAATTATTATAAATAATAATTACATGCCTGAACATAACTTAATAAATCATTAATAATAAATAATCATGTCTGAACTTAATTCTTCCAAAGAAAATTATTAAATGAACTAAAGTAATTATTAAATGTTTGATGTCTTGCGTGTTCAAATTGATCATAGTTATAAAAACTACTATTTTTACATGCAACATGTTGAATATGCTTCACAAGCTACCTGGCATGATTCAGGACAGTTTTCTTACATAAAAAAAACATTGCACACAGAGGACAATGTGCTTATTTGCATATATGCACAAAAGCATCATTATTTGCAATGCACATATGCACGTTTGGCACATACCAAATTTTTAGGGTGTACTGGTGGTTCTCATGGTCAGATTTATAACATGTTCTGAGCATTCTTTGGGGAATTGTAACCCTGGACCTATTTATAGTTGACTATGTTTATAGTTTGTAGGTGTCATGTAGCCATATGTGTTACCATGTGAACTGATTCATGTAAAAATAATCTACTTTACATAATCATTCTTGGAATGCAGGCTGGGACAAGTGTTTTGCAACTCATGGCCCATCATTTACAAAAAAGTAGAGAAAGTAATAACCAGGTAAGTGTATTTAGTATTCCAGTCCTGCACTTTGAAAACGTACTAAATTGCTCAGTGGCAAACATGGTTAACATGGAGAGGGGTTACACAGCACAGAGTGTAAAAATGTACCTAAACATTTCATCGTCCTCGATGGTGGCCAGCCAGAAGCTATAGGAGTTGGCATAGTAGTTGCAGGTGCCGCGGCCGTGACACTCGATGAAGGGGGCAGAGCGGAACTCCTCCAGGCAGGAGCCAGGGGAGGCCAGAGCCTGACCAGAGCCCTCAGCACCTGCACTGGTATGCTGAGAGGCAGACAGAGAGAGAGAAATGTTAAATATCTCTGAATCAGAGCTTGATATGTTGTTATAATGACCTGTATATTCTCAGTGCAGATTCTACATTGCAGCTCTTGTTTTGTCTCACCATTACAAAAGAATATCCAATCCAGAGGGAGAGCCAACCATGAGGGCAGGGTGGGATTGCCACAGTCTGACTGTGGACAGCAATTACCATTGCAGGAGCCTCACACACTGCACATCTATGGAAAGACACACACACACACATACACGAACATACACAGATACACACAAACCAATATGATGTTCCATAATTCACATAGTCTTGTCCAGACATCAATAGTCTCAGCATCACTCTCTCCACCCCCTGAGGTATATCCACTGCATTACTGTTTTTCTTTCATTCACCTGATGTCATATTTGCAGCAGGTTTAATCTAACAGCTAATAGCCACATATGTACACCAACACTTGTATCTACTAACAGTTTATCAAGTCAAGGGGAAACACTGCTAGACACACAGAATACGACACACTGTTATACTGACCTGCTGATAAATGGCTTGATGCTATCGCCAGTGACGGGGGCCATACTCATAGGCATGGGCTCAGGCGAGGTGAGCCAGTAGGAGTAGTCATTACGAGAAGCAAAGTTACACACATTGTTGATGTTGCAGAAGAGGAAAGGCATGGGACTGAATTTCCGTAGGCAGCTGCCAGCTGTCCCTATAAAACAAGAACAGTAACACTACGCTTATTATTTATATTATGTATCAATATGAAATTGAGAAATTTCAATAAGACACAACATTTTTTGACCAATCAAGTAATCCAGATTCAAAGGCGTGTGTGAATCTATTTACTACTTGTTTTCCACTTCCACATCTGCTCATGTTACCTATGTGAGGTAGGACTAGGATGTAACAAAATAGATGTATTCAGAAAACAAAAGGTAATTATCCATAATCCATATTTCACTTTGAAAGGTCAATATCGACCCACTAAATAAAAACTTGATCAATTGTTGATTATTTACTTTTTAAAATGTAACACATGGCAAACACAGATATTTCCTCCTAAAGCATGAATAGGCTTCCCAGTTAATCTGAAGTACAATCAGTCTGAACAATAGTCTCCTCAATAGTGTACATGTTCGCTAATGGTAAAAGTATTGTTTAACTAGACTGGTGCACATTTCATAGCTTGATGTTACATGTCATCAATTTAATATTGCATAGTTACTGACGCTATAGTCAAGATTGCTAAATTTTTGTTAAAAATATTTAATGACATTTTCATTTTGCAAAAGTGGGACAATATGTGAAAAACTGAAATACTCTGCTGAACTGTGTCTTTTGAAACACACAGATGTTTTGACAAAAAAATGCAAAAGACTGGCTGTTACTAGGGTCTCCTGGTGCATTTGCCAAAAAGAAGCTGACTAGAATTAGGACAGCCTTTTTCACTCTTTTGCCCAACTCTGATTGGGGGCATGTATGTGTGAAACTGACCCAGATCTTGGCCATGTGATCGCTCGTTGCCTTGAACGTAGAGGAGGGAATATCCATCATAGATCGGAGTAGTGCCTTGAGGACACTGTGGCACATCTATAGATTGACTGTGGCGAGTTACCAGGAAGCCATGGTCCATGGAGGAAGGGCCGGGAGGGCCAACCTGACCTGGGATTCCATCAGGACCTGGTGGGCCTGGATATCCTCTGGGTCCTATATAAAGCAATATTGAATCCAAATATAATGTGAGTATGGGATGAGGTATAATAAAGGGGGTCTCACAGTAACGAGCCTTTTAATGGCATGCAAGCACACATACCAGCAGGTCCAATAAGCCCAGGTTCTCCTTTAGCTCCAGGATGCCCATTGTACCCAGGTGCACCGTCCTCTCCTTTAATACCCTGTATTCCCATCAGTCCTGGATAAGTAAGCATGTACATGTTATTAAAAAACAAAGAGAAAGAGAGAGAGAAAGAGAGTAACATTAACAAATTGTATGTTTGATTGTGTTACGATCTTCGGAAGCACTCTTTACTGCTTACCGTTTGCTTGTAAACATACCTGACTGTCCTTTCTGTCCAGGATATCCCTGAGTCCCAGGCAGACCTGGGGGACCCTGGGGTCCTTGGAACCCCATGTCTCCCTTTATGAAAGTATGGGGCCCAGGAGGTCCAGGGGGGCCTTCATTTCCTAGAGTATCATACAGTAACAACAATGAACTTGATTACCAACTGCACAAGAAGTACTTACATTCTGCATTCTGATATGTATAACATGTAGTCCTAATCCAGGAGTGTCACCAGAAGAATCATCAGAAAAATAAAACATTATTTCCACATACCTTTGGCTCCAGGGAACCCTCTGTCGCCCACCTCACCCTTGACACCAGTCACTCCAGTTTCACCCTTCACTCCTGAATAAGACAGAGGGCTATGAAGTAATCTTTTTTTAACCCAGACAAAAAATAGCTCAAAAAAGTATACAACAATAGCAGAACAAAGGTCTAAATAAGAAAACAGAATATCTAAAAATATGATTTAAACTTCAGTATGGGTCTCACCTGGGAAACCAGGAACACCTTGACCTCCCATCTCACCCTTCGGTCCATTGAGACCTGGTAATCCAGACTCACCCTAAATAGCAATTAATAATGAGTAATGAAATGTTGTAATGAAATGTTGTAATGAAGTGTTGTCTTGTTCAATTTGATAATATATATTCTATTATACACACACACACACACACGTGCTGCACACGGTGTCTCGCCTGTTTCACTCATACAAATCGTTGGGTGGGGGACAAAACGAATGATTTGTAAAAGTTGCCCACTAATATAATGTTAAATACAAGGCATCTCAAGTCTGGGATCAGGCTGTTCTTGCTCGGACCCCTGGGTTTGCTCCTAAATGCTTTGTGTTGAGGTGATATTTTACCCATGATTTTACACTCTGATGATACAAAAATTCCTTATTATCAACAGTTCCATCTTTCCACTCTTAAACGTAACTTTCCGATCACTGGGCCAAGCAGCGCATTCTCGCCTTCATATTACAGAGCACCTGTTGCCAGAATGGGCTGGGTGCTCAAAGTCACATGGTGCAATTAATCAGCGTTAATTATTATTCCTGGAATTCATTGGTCGAAATGAATGCATTAATTTGAAAACCCTAGCATTATAGCAGCTGCAAAGGGGGACCAACTTCATATGAAAGTCTATGTATCTGAATACAGTGTCATTACAGTCCCTGTAGATGTAACGGTCAGGCGTCCCAATACTTACTATATGTCCAGGGAAACCTTTTTCGCCTTTAAATCCCTGACCACCCTGTGTGCCTGGGAAACCTTTGTCCCCTCTTTCTCCTTTCTCTCCAGGACGTCCTGGAACACCTGCTGGACCTGGAGCACCAGTCTGTCCTACAAAGATGATATAGAAAGTGAACTCAGTAAATGTCAGAATGTATAAGAATATTTAAACAGTGTTGATAGGAACTGATATGATGGACCGTTGACAAATGCAACATCTGTTCTCATTTGTCACATGTAAAATAAATAGCAGGAACTACAAGTCTCAACTTTGTTCATTTTGTGGAACAGGGGAAGAGCTTTTCTGAATTTCTCAGCAATATGTGAATATCTATTACCTACAAGTTTGGAATTGTAATATAACCAGTTGATGTATCAGTCAGAACCTAATAAAAAGCAATTAACTGTGCACTAGACCAGTGATACTTCAAAATTTAAAATCACATTATAGTCAATGAAGCACTATTATGAGAACCTTCAAAAGTTAAACATTGTATTATAAGCAACAGTAAAGATGGCAACATTTACCTCGCTCTCCAGGCTCTCCCTGATTCCCTCTATCACCTTTAGCTCCATCCATGGATGGCCCTGGTAGTCCTCTTTCTCCAGGTGGGCCCTGAATCCCTTGGTAGCCTGGCAAACCCTTCTCTCCTTTTGTTCCAGGAACACCTGGGATTCCAGGAGTGCCAGGGAGACCTGGGTTGCCTGTGTCACCTGACAAGAAAAAACAATCCCCAAAATTATTATTTAACCAAGCAGTGAGAGGTTAAGGGATTCTTTTGGTACGTTTTGAATCAGGCATTTGTACTAAGCACAGCTAGGGCAAATATGACTCCACTGGTTACTCCAATGTCTTGAATGCAGTTCATTAATTTCATTAGTTCATTAGTTGCCAGTAAATCTCTTAATCTTTTTGTCTAAAATCTTGTCTCTGTTTATATATAAACGCAATTTAGTCAATAGTAAATAAATATAAAGAGAGTCATGTATTATCTAAAATGAATCAAACCCTCTATCAAAAGATTCACAAATTTCACTTTACAGGGCATGCTGTTGATATTTAGTTTTAAAGTTTTGCATGGTATAGAACATGCCAGTAAAATAGTTTTGATATAGAATGTATATGAAAAGATGCTAAAACCAGTGTGGATCAGAAGTCACTACTGTACTGATTATGTTCTGCCCACCATTGTTCCTAAAAGGGTATAAGCTCAATCAGTATAATGTATACAAGATTCTGTACTTTTTGATGAGATATCAGTGTTGGGCAAGTTACTTCAAATGCGTTATTTATTACTTGTAACTGTCATTTCAAAGTGATTCGTTACATTACAATATTACTGTATTTAAAATGTAACTCATTACACTAATATTGCATTACTATAAGTTACTCTCACCAAAATAACTGGAAATATGGATTTGGCAATCTCAATTAGCTCATTACACAGCCAGTGGAAGGTGATGTGGTATCTGACTGAGCTGGGCTTATGGTTAAAACACTACTATCTGACATTAGCTCAGTTGCAGGTTCCACTCATCTCTCTGTTCTGTTTGACTACAAGAAGAGAAACATTTTGCTTCTCCTCTGCTGATCTCGCAGTGATTTTGGCTAATTTGTATGAAGAAAAAAAAATCACTTCATTCTGGGTAAAAAATGCACTGTAACGCGCGTTACTGACATTTGTACAGAGTAAAATTTTACCAATTTTTTTCTGTAATACCTTACATTACCGTGTTACACCAAAAAGCAATGCATTACAATAATTTGTTACTTTTGTAACGAGTTACTCCCAACACTGTCAGATAGTATCATTGCTAATGAATGGTTAGACCATCATTCTGATTCTGACCTTTAATTCCTGCCTGTCCAGGAGTTCCAGGTGAGCCTCTACCAGGTAAACCTGAAGAAGAGAAGTCAAGAGACAACAACTTTATAAATTTACCGTTTCACTAGACTGAAAACAACAATGTTTGGGTAGGTGATAGAGAAATCTTAAACTTCACTGTTGCAGTGTTTGCATTTCTTGTTGTGGTAATGATACAGCAGTTTAAAATATAAGCGTGAATTACTGTTCTGTAACAGTAATTACAGAACATGATGTCTCCTCCTCCTTAATCCAAGAGGTTGAAGCTCAGCCCACTGCCTGCTTTGCACTGACTTGGCGGAGGTGACTCGAAAATATGATCACTTTCCAATAATGTATAGTAAATGAAACCACTACTGGGCTTCTTAAATGGAGGAAATGAACATTTAGGTAAAAAATATTATCTGCACATTCCCAATTAACATATTGGGATTCAGGCATGCCCCTGGTAGGTGGTATGTATCAACATAATTCATCAGACCAAGTCATGTTCTTCCATTGCTTTAAGGTCAGCTTCTGAAGCCCACATGCTCTCATGCTTTCAGTGGTGATGTTTTTCACATTATATTAATTCCAAAACATTTGCAGATCCCTTAAACATTGTATGGTCATTTTCCTGAAAATAATTCCTAAATTATAATAACTAGTTTTTAGACAAAGTGGGGCATACTTGGAAATAGTTTATCACTGACCTGGATCACCCCTCTCCCCAGATGATCCAGGAACACCATCTATTCCAGCTTCTCCTTTCGCACCTTGTGGCCCTGGTGGGCCCTGTAGACCAGGTTCACCTGGATACAAATAAAAAAATCATTCCTTGTCTGAGAAAAGTAGATATGCTATACTGAAAGAGCATTGTATAATATAGTATAATACAACTGTATTAAGAATGGAAGATATTGAAACATGAAACATGAACACCTCACGAGAACTTCATGTGGGAGACGCACCTGGTCGTCCTGAAAGTCCAGGCTCTCCAGGTGACCCAGGTAAGCCCACAACACCTTTCTCTCCTGGTACCCCAGGGCTACCTGCAGAAAGCAAATTGTATTTAATATCTTGTAAGCTTGATATACCTGGCTCATGAAACAGTGGAGAGAAAGAAAATCTTGCCTGGGTAACCAATGACCCCAGCATCTCCTTTTTGCCCTGCACTTCCTGGAGATCCAGGGATTCCCATTGAACCTTTCACTCCTTTTTGTCCAGACTCCCCAGGCAAACCAGATGGTCCCATTTCACCCTGTGTGTATGGAAGATATATAGAGAGTGGGCAAGATTAGCAGAGCTGTTACTTTTCATTTTATGTTAACTGTAACAGATTTTGTGTACACATAAAAACTGCACCTTGTCACCACGGTGGCCAGGGGTTCCTATTCCTGGCAGACCTGCGTCTCCTTTGTCACCCTTTGCACCTTTGTCACCTGCAAATCCACGATGGCCAGGTATCCCAAAATCACCTTTCGAACCCTTTGGCCCAGTTGATCCTGCAAACCAGTGCATTCGTGTGTTATAGATACAATCAAAAATATGACCTAACATCCTGAATGGGTTCTACAATCATGCCTGAATTTGCCACCTAATAAAAACAGTAGTAGTGGCCATTTTAAAGTCTGAGGCGTCTGTCTATATTTTTATAGATAAGCATTTAACATGCAAAACCACACAGGGTAGTCTATTTGAAATTACTAAACAAATGATAACTTGAGACACACATCTCAAACAGAACTTATTAAAGAAGTATGTGACAGTATGCAGATGCAAGCCTGCAGCAACATTATCATGGGCATTCTAAGGTCACTGAATAACAAGATGGACATGCTTATGGTACTAGTCAGGTACAGCTGGAAATTTGCAGTTTGATGTGCTTTTCTGAGACAGGACTGCATGAGCATATTCCTGACTCTGCTGTGGGCATTTCTGGCTTTTTATGTGTTTAGGCAGACAAAACTTGGCACAATACTGGGAAATACAAGATGGTGCCACCCTGGTCATACTGTGGAATGCATTTGCAGCCTGGACATTGAGCTGGTGACATTGAGCTGGTGGCAATGTTCATACTACTCGCCATGAGAGTTTTCACACACGATCACCATTGTTATTTACATTTCTCCATCTGTCAACACGACATCATCTACTCTGTGAAAGGGAGACACCAGACAAAGCCTCCAGTCGCCTTCATTCTCATCTCCAGAGACTTCAACCACTTCTCTCTGAACAAGACACAGCAACGTCCAACAGTTTGTGGACTGTCCAACCAGAGGGAATAATACACTGGACTCGCTGCATGCTAATGTCAAAGAGACATACAGCTAAACAGCTATCCCATCTGTTTGCAGATCTGACCACAGCCTTAGCACACCATATGGGATAGTAGTGGACAGTTTTGTTGACTGGTGTGAGCTGAATCAGTGGCAGCACAACATTAACAAGACTAAAGAATCTCATGTCACTCCTCTGTCCAGTAGGGGGCAGCTGTGGAGATTGTTCAGTACTACAAGTACCTGGCTATGCACATGGACAAGAAACTTGACTGGTCAAAGAACGCTCGGGCCACCTACAATAAAGACCAAGTAGGCTGTACTTCTTATGAAGATTTTTAGAGTCTGCAATGCCATGTTGCAGATGTTGTATGAGTCTGTAGTGGCTGATGCCACTTTCAGTGCTGTGGTGTGCTGGGATAGAAGCGTTAAAGTAGCAGACACTAAGAGACTCAATAAGCTGATTAGTAAAACAGTCTCAGTTGAGGCTGAGGAACCCAAAAACATGGGACCTGCAGCTGAAATAAGAACATTGTCATGACATCATTCCATCATGGATCCACCTCCACTTCACAGTGTTGTGGTCAAAAAGAGAAGCACTTTCAGCCATAGACTCAACAGCATAAAGTGCTTCACTGAACACCACAGAAATCCGTCCTCCATCTTTATAACTCCTCCCCCATCACACGCACACAATAATCTGTGGAATAACATGCTGTTACCAAGATGTACAATTTCTTAATTTGTACATCTTTAATCATTATCATTAAACGCAATAACTTTTTATTATGTGCAACAGTTTATGATGTGCAATCATGCGTACCATCACTAGTTATGTTACTAATACTCACAATAACAAACTCGGAAAAGACTATTTGTAAAAATAATAAAATAGTAAACTATTTTAGCAGTAATTTTATTTATTTACCTGTAGTATTTATATCCACATCTCTTACTGACTAGAGCATTTTGTGTATATAGTATAGTTTATTTAGTAGAGATTGTTTTTATAGTATTTTCTAAAAGGTTTTATTTTGACTTTGTTATATTTTATATTGTTCTTGTCTTTGTGTCTCTGTGAGTCTGTGCAGTCGTAGCATAAGATATTTCCTTCAGGATCAATAAGGTTTTCTAATTCTGATTCTGATTAATTACTTTTTTATTCTGTTAATTACATAGGCCTTGAAGCTCCAGTGCAAAACAAATAAAACAAATTGTAAAAAAAATCAAAAATCTGTAGACTGATCAAACACAATGTGTAAAATGTGGTTTTGCACCAAACTATGGTCTAAAACACAACAAGCCAATAAGGGCACCAACTATATTCCTACTGATGATCTCTCTCCATCAGCTCACCATCACCTCTCGAATCAGACTGTTCGCTTTGTGTGCTCTCCTGAGAGTTTTGTTGCATGGGTCTTTTTCACACTGCAATCCCAGGTCACTACAGACAGCATGTTCAACTGGTCAAAAAAAGCGCTGACAAGGAGTGACTAGAGCCAACATTGCCATGGATGACTCCCTGATTACAGGAGATAATAGGCAATCAACACTCACAATGGTCTTATGACACCTCACAAGAGTGTCAGCTTGGTGTTTCCCAGGCCCAATGTTTTAAAGTATTAGAACAGTCAAGGTTTATGCATTTTACCTGTAACCCCTATTTCTCCCCGGCTGCCTTTAACTCCAGGCTGACCAGTTGGTCCGGCTGGTCCAGGTAATCCAGAGTCTCCTTTCTCACCTAAGGTAAAGGCAAAAAGACAAAACGATGTTCTGCACTGCCTGTGGTAAATTGAGAAGTGGTCAGTTTGCTCACAGTATATCACTGACATGATTGCCAACTTTACCTGGCTGTCCAGGTAAACCGGGCATTCCATCCTTTCCAGGCATTCCAGGATCTCCAATTGCTCCAGGATACCCTTTCTCTCCTGTAGGACCAGGATCCCCTGAAAGGGAGTTTCAGACAGCCAGGTAGTTGACAAATGAATCTGTTATATATGTTATGATGGTATATACAACACAGATCCAAATCTCAAACCTCTGTCTCCGCTATCTCCTTTCTCTCCTTTCATATGCTCCATGTCCACTTCAGTCATATTCCCAGGTGGCCCAGGTTGTCCTGTTTCTCCTCTTTCCCCTTTAGGACCCGGCTCACCACTCTCTCCCCTTGGCCCAGGTACACCAGGGTCACCTGCCCGGATCACATTCAATTCAATTTTATTTATATAGCGCTTTAGAAAGCAGCTTTACAGAATACAGGTCCGAGCCCCTAGTGAGTAAGCAAAAGGCGACAGAGGCGAGAAAAACAACTCCCTCAGCTGGAGAAAGAAACCTTGGGAGGAATTGAGACTAAAAAAGGTGAGCCGGAGAGAAAGAAAAAAAGAGTCTTTATGGGGATAAATAACAAGAGAAGGCCTTCATCAACAAGATTATTGACAGACAGGCAATCTACAGCGTTAGTATCACTAAGTGTCCATAGAGGTAAATTTTGTTGAAGAGTAACAGAATCTGTAGTCCGCGAACAACAGGATCAGGAGCAACATTCTCCACCGGAGCCTTAAGCAGCAGTTGCCCCTAGTAGGAGTAGGCGCCCTCTCAATTTTAGATTAACCAGTAAAAAGTTTGATTTAGCTTTTAAACATTTTTTACAGGTGAGGTAGCTGATGCCGCAATTAAAGATCATGTTAAATGTTAATGTCTTAGTACGACACCAGTATCTAAGGGATCCTACCAATATACAGCAAATAAAAAAAGACCAGTATGAATCTTAAAAGGATTTACCTATTGGTCCGATTGCCCCAGGGAATCCTTGGATACCTTGTTGTCCAGGTGAACCAGGTGCTCCCAGCATACCAATATCTCCTTTAGGACCTGCAAATAAAATCAGCCAAGCATGAACAAGCTTATTCTCTGACCACCTTTATATTGTACAACATTCACTAGTTATCACAAAATGCTCACCTCTCTCCCCAGGGAATCCGTCTTTTCCAGGACGTCCTGGCTCCCCTGGGAAGCCCTTAGGTCCTGGGAACCCAGGCAAACCAGACTCGCCTTTCTCTCCCTGAGGACCAGGCATTGCTGGACCAGGAAAACCTGGGAGGCCTTTCTCTCCCTTTTCACCAATTCGACCTGCAGTATACAGATGCGTACAAATGCGTCATCTGTCTGGACATACAATAGAAATATATGATTTGTCAGGTTCATACAAGCGCCGCTGACATGGATGCCTGCACCTCCTGAGCTTTTCTCTCAGCATGCCTTGATACAGTTGTTGGATGAGGCAAGAATGTCGTTAACATTAAAGTTGCCGTATTTAACACCATGCTGAAGTACGTCAGTAAAGCCATCCCCGGGAACAAAAGTTTGCCACATTTTTTGTAGTCTCTTGCTTGACCTGTGGGAATTTCAGCTTCGTCTGACCGGGGAGTAACGGGGCAGGCGTGTCGCCTCAGTCCTGAAGTGCCAGATTTGTGCCCATTGTAGACTAGAGCTTTGCCACACTTCTTACAACACAAAGTCCAGCCCTTTACCGATTTCCCAATCTTTAGTTCCTTCTTAATTTTACCAACAACTTCAACTGCATCCTCCATTTTGCAAACATTTTTGTCCCACCGGCTCCCGCCCGCTGTTTGTGTTGGGTCCTGCGGGATCCCGCTCCCAATGCAAGACTCTAGATCATACCTCTAATAATGAAAGATCAAGAGGAACTTACCAAAAGGACCAGGATCTCCGCGAGGTCCTACTGGTCCACGTGGCCCAGGCTCACCAGGTCCTGGGGGTCCAGGTGGTCCTGCCAAACCATGAGCTCCAGGAGGTCCTCGTTCACCTGGAGGTCAGAGGTCAAGAGGACAAAAAATATTAGTTAAATTATGTTATCCATAACAAAGTGTAGTCATCACTGAACTTCTGGACTTTTTTTCCCGTATATTTATGTCCCCTCTGTCACCCGTTTTGTATTTTCCCTTGGTTTTTTGGTCTCGGCCCAGTTCAGCCGGGCCAGTCTGGAGGGGGTGGGGGGGGGGCTGGAACAGACAATAGTAAGGACCTAATTTTAGCATTTTATCTCTGTCACGCTTCATTCGGATCCCACCAGAAGGCTCTTCAGAAGTCGCCGAGGAGGCTGCATTGTGTTGTCTTGCTGTTTTTTGGTTTTTTCTTATATAATGCAGAACAGGCTTGGGAGTGTAGAGTCAGTTGGAGATTTGCATTCCAGAATCCATATAACAGTCACAACAGCAGCCAGAGAGAAAGCTATTAACTTACCCTTCAAACCCTGAGGACCAGGAGGTCCAGTGACTCCTTCGTTTCCAGGGACTCCTGCCATTCCTGGATTGCCTTTCTCACCTGGAAACCCTGGCACTCCCGGTTGTCCTATAGAGCCCTTAGGTCCTCTAAGGCCGATACCAGGTTCACCCTTAAGTTATTTAAGATGAAATACAAATCAGTGAAAAATCGGATTTTACTCACAAAATGATGAATATAACCAATTAGCTAACCAAGCACAGTTGAACCATCATACCTTTTCTCCTGGTGTCCCTGGGCGTCCAGGAAAACCATCTTGGCCAGGGCGACCAGGCTCTCCAGGAAGTCCGGCTGCACCTGGTATACCAGAGTGGCCTGAACAGAGAGAGAAAGAAAGAGAGAGAGAGAGAGAGAGAGAGAGAGAGAGAGAGAGAGAGAGAGAGAGAGAGAGAGAGAGAGAAATACCTCTGAAAACACATATCTGAAAATACTGTTTGTCATATGAAATAGTAGAATGTGAGCAGTTGTGAACCTTCCTAGAAATGGCCAGCCTACAAAGAGCGCTGCGACAACTCATCCTAGAGCTCACAAAAGAACCCAGAGCAACATCTAAAGAACTGCAGGCCTCACTTGCCTCAGTTAAGGTCAGTGTTCATGATTCAACCACAAGAAAGAGACTGGGCAACAATGGCATGCATCGCAAATTCCAAGGCGAAAACCACAGCTGACCTAAAAGGACACAAAGGCCTGTCTCACTATTGCCAAAAAATATCTCGATGATCCCCATTTCGTTTGAGACAATATTCTGTGGACTGATGAAACAAAAGTTGAATTTTTGGGAGATGTGCGTCCCATTACATCTGGCGTAAAAGTAACACAGCTTTTCAGAAAAAGCCATCACGCCTTCAGTAAAACATGGTGGTGGTAATGTTTGCTGCTTCAGAACCTGGAAGACTTGCTGTGAATAACGGAACCATGAATTCTGCTCTCTACCAAAAAACCCTGAAGGAGAATGTGTGGCCATCAGTTTGTGACCTGAAGCGCACTTGAGTTCTGCAGCAGGATAGTGATCCAAAACACTCCAGCAAATGCACCTGTGAATGGCTTAAAAAAACAAAATGAAGACTTTGGAGTGGCCTAGTCCAAATCCGGAGTTGAATCCAAATGAGATGCTGTGGCATGACCTTAACAAGGCAGTTCATGCTCGGAAACCCTCCAATATGGCTGAATTAAAACAATTCTGACTGGGCCAAAGTTCCTCCACATCACTGTGAAAGACCCTTTATCGCAAATGCTTAATTGCAGTCCCCCGGCCAGTGGCCACCTGAGGGCGCTGTCGCCCAGGACATTGTATTGACTGAAGGCGCGGCCTCACCCTGAGCCCAGCTGGAAAGGGTGTTTTGAGTTTGTCTTTGGGTTTATAAGCATGTTTGTGTCACTGTTATTTTGTCCGTTCTCCCTCACACCTTCCCTAGGCTTGTTTATAGTGTCACAGTTTGAATTTCGTGTTTGCTGGCCACCGTGCCGTGTTTTTGTTTTGGTCGTGGAATACAGAAAACTTACAATGGAAGAAGTCTGCTTCTGTGCCTCCTCCCTGAGCTTGACAAGCCTGAATGTGACACTGCTAAGTGTGGCACAACCAGTTATTAGGTTTAGAGGCAATTACTTTTTCACATAGGGCCATGTAGATCCGGATAATTTTTTTTCCCTTAATAACTAAAATCATCACTAAAATCTGCATTTTGTGTTTACTTGGGTTATCTTTGTCTAATATTTAAATTGGTGTGATAATCTGAAATATTTAAGAGTGACAAACATGCAAAAAAAAAAGAAATCAGAAAGGGGAAAAAACGTTTTCACAGCACAGCACAGCACAGCCTGACTGCATTACCGTAATTCACCGAATGTTATAATGCATGTTTTACTTGAAAGTTGAAGTTACTGAGTTTTTATTTAAGTTTATCTAGCTTAGTTTTCTTTAAAATTTACTCACTTTTCTGTTTTGTTGCCATTGTAAAATAATTATTGCTGAGGACTGAGGCCATTTTTGATTTTTCAATCAGTACATCAGTACAACTGTTGTAATACTGATGGCTAGAGACTTTCACAGTGATTGTTAAAAGTAAAATAATTGATTTGCTGATTAAATGGTCTCTGTGTAATACATTTTTCATTTGAAGGCAGTATAACAATTGTGTGTTATATGGGAAACTTTGATTGCTTTGAGCATACCTTAAATATTGAGTAATTCTGAAAATCTTGTACTCATATTGTTAATTTTTATGATAGATTAAAATAACATGGTGGGAGGATAAATTGTTTAAAGTAAAAAAATAAGGACAATGATAATAGATATTACATTAAATTACATTAAAAATTGGTAATATTTTACTCTGTACAAAGGTCAGTAATGCACGTTACAATGCATTTTTAACCCAGAATAAAGTGGGTTTTTTTTCCTTCATAAAAATTCGACAAAATCACTGCGAGGTCAGCAGAGGAGAAACGTCCGTGCAAAATGTTTCAATTCTTGTAGTCAGACAGAACAGAGAGATGAGTGAACCTGCAACTGATCTAACGTCAGATAAAACTGTTTTTCAGATACTACATCATGAGCTACTTTTAGAGTAGTAGTGTTTTAACCATAAGCCCAGCTCAGTCAGATACCACATCACCTTCCACTGGCTGTGTAATGAGCTAATTGA
>JBBPCY010000002.1:11138802-11164644 GCA_037974405.1 Brachyalestes nurse | reverse complement strand
GCATGAGGGAGCTGTGAGCTTTTGAAGTTGGGTACAGCAGTCGGGGAAAAATTGTAGGAGGGTTAACAGGTTAAGTATCTAAATATGTCATTTTTAGTATTGGGCCTAATCTCCTCTGAGTTTGTCTGCACACAGACATGAAGGGCTTTTTCAAAGTGGTCACATTATATGCCAAAAAAGTGTGTTATCACTTAGGTTACTATATTTAATTTTAGTCACATGGGATTACTGACCTTAAACTAAGCAGCAAAAAATCCTCATTTGGAAATGATGTGTAATTATATCACTTGGATGAATACCGATGTTATTTGAAGAATACGAAAGTTGATCACTTCGAATCAGAGATATTTTGCATATTTTTTTTCATCATACTAAGTTTGTTTGTTGTATGAATGGATCGATTTTTCCATGTTATCACGCGGAATGGCCGTCTGTTCTCCACCTGTTTTGCTGTTGATGGTCTGTTTGTGGTAAATGCCTACACACGTGCAATTTGTTTCTTAGCATTCCCATGCCACTGAGATGGAAAAGACGAGGCTGAAGGTTTCCAGAACTTTACCCAGGGGAGATGGGAGGGAAAGAGGCACTTCCTGCATACTGACCTACAGCTGCTCACAAAAAGAGGCCAAAGGAATATCCCCTTTTAGGGGCTCTCCTTCTTTCTTTCTTTCTTTCTTTCTTTCTTTCTTTCCTTCTTTCTTTTTTCTTTAGTTTGTGGCTGTTCTAAATCAAATATCAAATCATATTATTGCTATTGTGGCTAATTATATCATAATATACTTTTTTTGGATATATTCTGGGCGTCATCAACACTTCTAGAGTTTTGAAAAACTGCATGTTTCAGGAACAGACAGACTTAGATGCAGTTTATGAATATTACAATAAAACTGCTGGGGTTTTTTGTCTTTTCCAACTTGTTTCTAAACAGTTGAACCGTTGTGATATGTAATAAATGCTGTGTTATTTTTTGTCAGTCCCTAACTCATGGAGAACCCCTCCCTTATGTGTGTGGGAAAGAATATTATATATATATTAATCTTTGCACAGCCTATACATGGGAATTTCTTCTGAATAGTCGGTGACTCTTGTGAACATGCTTGCTTTCCTGGTTTTAGTATTGCCTCAGGTTATGAAAACATGAGGAAAAGCTGATTTGGTATCAGCCAGGGATGACGAGGGGCATCTCAGAGATCTACAGGAAATGGGTTTCAGTACTATAGGAAGCATTAACTGTTAAACAGGAACCGCACTGAAGACAGATGGGAAAGTGGGTGAGGGAAAAGCCCAAAATGGCTGGCGTGAAACTTAAATTGACTCCGAGGAATTTGCCTTATCTTTATAATAACTTTGGTTTAATGATGAAGAGCTACTGTTGTTGTAAGAAAGGCGGAAAGAAAACAAACTTCATTGCCTGGTGCGTTGTATGTGGGCGTTTTGCCTTTGACTTTTGTTCTATTGCCCCATAGCGTGAACTGTGCAACATGTATATTTATGAGGCTGCATCTGGCCACTGTTACTTTAATATGAGGGATTGCCTAGAAAAGTAGTTTCGTTTGCACCGCCAAGAAAACTCTACATGTGGAGCTTGAAGTCTATGAACTGGAAATAACCACCACTGCCTCAACAAATCCTTGGACTTCCAAAATCTTAAGTGTACAGAAGACGTGACCTTTATTGTGTGCTGATGAAAAATATATTCTAAGAACATTTGAACAGTTTCTGTTGTTCCTTGGGTGACATGGTGGTCCTGGATTTGATGTTCCTTGCTGTGTGGAGTTGGCATATGTGACGGCCTACCACAGTCCAAAGTCATGTACATCAGATGAACTGGAGATTCATCTCATGTGTGTGTGTGTGTGTGTGTGTGTTTCTCTGTGTGTCTGTCCAGCAATGGATTTGCGACCTGTCCAAGGTGTTTCTCCATTTTTTTCCCCAGCAACCCCATGAACCTGGTTAGGAAGAGCAACTCAGATGGTTGGATGTTTTTCTCTTGATCATGACAGTAGACAGTAGCATTCTCAAGTCATCTGGGTGACTCTGCTCGAAATAAATGTTTGGATGAAAGCTCTTCTGACACGTGACTGCTGCTCACGCTTAGCTTGTGAGATCAGAGAGGAGTGTAGCCTAGCCGCGTTCTGCATATGCACATGTTCCCCTGCTTTGTTTACATCCTGTGCAGTTTGTTCTCAAGCTTAACAAAAGTACAACAAAGGTCTGCGGCTAAGACCGATCAGTCGTCCTAGTCATAACATGCTCTCATTGCTGCTTTCAGCCTTCACATGTCTGATTCTGCTCCAGTCTCTCTCTTTTTGACTCCATTCTAAGGCGTCAGGTTACTCAGTGCACAATCATGGGGGTCATTTAGACATGCTTCTCTCCCAACAAGGACAACCTTGAGCCCTCAGCTTCCTCCCTTTGTCTCGGATGCTGGTGCTCTCTTGCAGAACATCTCTGAGCTACTGATAAGGCAGGCTTGGAAGGTGTAGTTAATTATGATCTGCCTCTTAAGGAGATGTTTGTGAATGAGTAAGTACTGCCCGTTCCTGCTGCGTATGATTGCAGGAGACATTAAAGACTCATCCCGTACAGGCGAGACTAAAAGATAAGTAAATCGGCAATGACGTTTTTAGGATATATCTCTCTGGGAATCTTATCACTGAAGGGTTTACAGAAAACTACAGATAAATCTGCTTTATTTGGCTGCTATTGTTATTATGGACTGCTTGGTTTAGTAAGCTAATGAATCCATAAAACTTCAGTGAACTGCCAGACAAAAATTTGTGTATGTGGAAACAGCACATCAAATAAAGCCAGTTCCACTGCAAGTTGTGCAAGGCTGTACTGACGCCAGACAGAGCTGTTGTGGATAACCACCGCCTCTGATAAGAAAGGGCAATTTGACTAACATTCAAAACAACAAATCACACAACTTTTCTGTGTAAACGTAAGCAAATGAAGGTGACCATTTTGTCATACGTGAACACACCGTGTGAACAGCATGAAATTCTTCCTCTGCATTTAACCCATTCAACAAGGAACGCAGCAGGGAGCCAGGAACACAGCACCCAGGGAGCAGTGTGTGGGGATGGTAGCTTGCTTTGAAATCGAACCCATGACTTCCTGATCACAGAGCGAACGCCCTAACCACTAGGCTACGAGCTGCCCCTCTGCCCAGCTGATATGTCCTCTTCTACAAACTCATATTGATTAGTGTGGGGGTGGACTAGTGGGTAGGCCTGCCTCTGGACCAAGAGGTCATGGGTTCAAATCCCACCTAGCACACCTTGTAATCAAGGTTTACTAGTACTGGAGCACTCTAAACCTAGCGGTGACACTGATGTGTAAAAAGAACTCAATGTATACTGGGCCTCTTAATGTGGACAGTGAATGTAAATTCAATGTAGGTGTTTGAAATATAGTAGCTGGTGAGTTTCCCCTTCATTTTACAGTTATGTCTATCTCTATGTACAAAAAAGAACTGGTTTGTAATATGTATACAGGAACTATGACTCATTTATTTTGCCTGTTGGATTGTCTGATCTCTCTCTGTGAGCCTTTGGTCCTTTTTCTGTGTTATATGAATGGGTTTTACAAGCTGGCACCAAATCTAGAATGGCCCAGGTTCACAGTATGTGATGCAGTTCCGTATTTCAACATGACATATTAATAGTTTGCAAATGATTTAGCACAGATTAGGGAATGAAAGCTTGTTTTATACCATAACTGAAGTAGCGTAGTTACAAGGTGTAACATTTCTGTGATGCCTTTTACACCAGATGTAAATGCCACATTTGTACTCATGAGTATTTTGACCATGCATTTATTAACACATTGCTCATGGTAGGTGGAAAAAGAAAGACTGGAAGCTCTGAGTGCAGAGACTGTGATTACTACAAGATGTATGGTTATGGTTTTGCCCTACTCACACCATCGTCTGCACACTATCATTGCGGTGTTGTGGTGACCATTGCAGCCTTACACACCGCCTTATGGGCTTAGTGTGAATGTCTCTTTAATAAATTAATCACTATCTTCACACACGGAAACATAAACACACACACACACACACATTTAAAGCTTTATAGGCTTTCAAATAAGACTTTTTGTTTTCTGGGAAATAAAACCATACATTTTTACTACACTTTTAGTCGAACTGGAATTATTATTATTTAAAACACTTCAAAACACTGTAGTAATGCTCATCTTTGGTTGTTGAGATATATTTGGAAACAAAGGGGATGAAATATGAAACACCCAGTTAATGGCATGTTGTTGGAATCTAGGTAGATAAAGCAAAACTACTTCACCTTTAAACAAACAAGCGCCACTGGTTACTTTATGTTTGCACTAAAATACAAACATAAACGGGACATTAACAAATAAATGTATTTTCTACTTTTGACTTTTTGTTTTCACATTTATGGCCTGAACTGAAGACCTAAGTCAAAAAGTCATCGCTTACCACTGATACACTCACGCACACACACACACTCACACAGATCACATTCCTCCCTCATACCATCTCATTAAGTGTTCGTTTGAAAGGCAGGTGGTTTGCCTCCCTCCTCCTGTCCAGTCAGGTTGGGTCCCTGTGCGCCTCCTCTTATCTGGGGTTTGGTTTCCTCCTCAATGACCTGTCCAGCACCACCACTGAGTAACTAAACAGACAGACAGGGTGAGAGTGAGGGAGTGAGGGAGTGGGGTGAAAGAAAGTCAATCACAGATCAAGGGAGTGGGGAGAAAAACAGGACACATAGGAGAGGAAACATCCAGCTGGGGTGGAAAACAGAACTTTACAGGGTTTCATATGGTTTTAGTACTGATTGTAGTAGTGTTGCCGTTATCTTTTTGCAGTTATAATATGACAGTCGAGTGGGAAATGTTCTGGTGTGTATGGTACAGTACATTCAGCATCACTCACTCATGTATGGATCTATTATCAGGGTTTTATTTTATAAAAGCAAGATCGCTGTTCTGTGCTTAGATTTAGCACCATATAACGACCACATAAGTATCAGTACGACAAATATTTTTCACAGCTCATAAAAATAGCAGAGCACATTACAGGTAATACCATATTTGTGTTTTTATGAAAAGGAGATATTTGATCGTGTTTACATGAAAACATGTAGACTAAACCTGTTGGAGCAAATTCAATGTAAATGTAATAGATATGTACATATTTACATTCAGATAGTAAAAACAGTAGTCATTTACTAGTAACTCCAGACAAGTACCAAGATCCTAGGGCTAGTGTGACTATTATGTAGTTTTGTCCAATTGATGTAACAGGCATTCTCACCAAACTAAAAGGACAAGATAAGCTTTTGTGAGCTTTTTTGAACTCCTGCGTTTGGTGCAATTCCTGTTTCGGGGGGTCTTGTACATGACAAGGGTCTTTGTCCAGCAGCTTTTCTATCAGTGTTAGCCTTTGACACTTGGCAGGGATCATCCCCTGACCCAGATAGGATCACAGCCGAGGTCAAAAGTCAACAGGCAAAGGGCAGAAAGTCAGGGTTCTGAAAGCTTTAAGCTACACAAGTCATGAGACCCCAGAGTGAATGCAACCATATCATAATCCGAATGACTCTTTCAATAATAGAACCTATATTCAGTTACACATGGCCCAGCAGTTTAGTCAGCCAGCAAGAACAACCTTTAGCTTAACTTAAAAACAATTCAATAATAAAAAGACCACATGTTTTTTTCTCACATATCCTAGACAACTTAACTCATATATTGATAGTGAATATTAAAATGAGAAAAGCCAGTTTTAGGTATGTAAACTGAGACTGTGTTTTTACTCTGTGCATGACTTTGAACTCAGAGGCCTTTGATGAGAAACCAGGAGCAGCATTAGTTTTTTTTTTTCCTTTTGAAATGTTCAGACTTGTCTGATCTAGCTCAAATCTACATTTCAGCACTTGCTGGCATAGATTATGTGTCATGTATACACAGATCTCACTCCAAAACATGTTTGTCACATCCAGATTTAATTTGAATCATATACCTTTATCAGATTGGTTTGTATGGTTTCTCTAGATAAGAAGCACATTCATGCTTGTGTCTTCCTGTCTTTTTACATTTCTAAATGCTTTCCTTTTATTTTTAGCATATGTAGACAGAGTAAAAGCAGGGAGAGGCATCAGAACGTCTGAGCATGAGCTGAAAATGTTTGGAATCTGTGTTAAATTAGAAAAAGCAACTGTCCATGTTTGGTAATGCTCAGCGCTGGTCTGAATTTCTCAGGATGTCCCTTTTCTAACGACGAGGGCACAAGCAGTCAACACATTCTCACTGTTCTCTAAATGGCTCTGCACGGAGTATAGGAGGGTGTCTTGTGGATTTTTATTAACATTTTTAGTTTTTTAGACCCCCTACTGTTTCAAACTTTTAAACACCTCGAGTTTGGTCACGTTGGTTAGGTTTATTGTCCGCTTCACTAGTCCGCTTTGCAAGTTGTTGTGGTCATTTCCTTGGTATCAGACTTGGCATGGACCACATCTACTGTAATCCCTCCATTTTCTGTGGTTTTATGTCCCACAATCAAGGCTCAGTCAAAAGCCCCAGTGTGCAGAGGCAGACTGTTTTCTGACCAGCTCACACACTTTCCAGACTCCAGTGGTGGAGAGGTCCTTGGCGTCTGGAACTCACTCCACGCCAAACACCTGTCATCTGGCTTGGCTAAAGCAGTATTCTCAGAGTCGGGATAATCCACTGGAAGAGGCTGGAGCAGTTGTGTCTCTGTGGTTTTAGCCTCCCATAGTTATGACTGAATGGTACACTGAGAACCGAGTGACTCAAACTATGTTTGACCCCAGGGAACAACAGTGACATCCACACTTGGGCGTTGTTTCTTCTGTATCTGAAACATTGGATTTTTGATTAAACAAGACGATAAGCCACGGCATCTCATGGTGTGCCCAGTGAACTATATCAACATGTACAAAGTCTTTGAAATCACTTCATTTCATCACAGTGTCATCGGATTTGATCATGTAAACAACATGAGGAAGTTCTTTTGTCCCATTTAAAAAACAAAATCCTATACACTTAAGGTGACCAAAGTGAGTGAGATTGCACATATTACCGTATATACTATATATATGTAATAGTATTGGTAGTTCCAATGAATTCGTATCATGTTCAGTTAAGGAATTTCAGTTAATTATGTTACGTCAGGCCCATTATTGTCAGATTCACTTACTTAGGCCACATAAGTTATAGATAGTGTTATAATAACCCTGTGAGAGTATCTGCATTCAAAACGAAATTTTGCATTATCCTACAGCTTAAAATTTGTGGTTCATCTATAGCACCTTTTTTGGCCCCTTTGGGTCTGTTTGACCACATGTTTTGATAATGAACTCACTCATCATTCTCTTTAGTCTGGGGAAATTCATGACAGTTTACATGAGTTTCTTAGTCTTAAAACAAATGCTCATGACTTCAGGCCCAGGATCTTTAGCTTGGTTGTGAAATTTAGAGGTCAGACAGCTGTGCAAGAAGATTCTGTCGTGTTCTAACATCCAGCCCGCTAAGGACCGTAGAGAACATCAGTAAATCAGTTCCATAAACAGCTGCATTCTCCAATACCATCCCAGACTCCCCCATAACTTTAATGGGGGGAGAGGATTAACCGAGAGCTAATAATACTGTCAGGGTGCAAGGATGTGTTCTGTCTGATTTAGGTTCATTCTTTGAAGGACAGGTTTGGTGTGGTGGGGATGTAAGGCAGTATGTCTTTATTTTAGAAAGGGGAGGAGAGTCTCTGTCTGCTGACTCACTTTTCTTTATTAAAAAAGGCATAAATCTTTCTGCCACTTTCCACTCCCAAATAACCTGCTTGGTATCCTAGTATCCTTTATGAACACTTGTGTACTCCTCCAGCTGTGGGACTGAAGCTGAATTATCCGTCGCACTGCTGTTAGCCCTAGAGCTTTGTTTACACATCACAGTTGAAAAGAACATTGTTCCATGCCTCATAGTAGCAGTAATGTTCATGCATAGAGACATTGCCATGATCGCCAAAAATGGTTCAAAAAGAGCTTTAGCAGTGTCGATTTTACTTAAAGCAGAAAAAATGGCAGGAGGATGTACTGTAGTCTGTAACTGGTTGTGGGATATTTAGTGTTTGTGCCCCCCCCCCCCACACACACACAAAAAATGGATTTATTTCTCTACCCTAATTAGCAACATATTTGGAAAAAATTGTCTTTTGATTGAATCACTGGCACTGTTCACGGCTGCACCATTGAAATCAATGAATATCAGGTACCATTGTAATATTAACACAGAAATGGAGTCACAGATATCAGAGATAGAAAAAAATGTGCATTATTGCACACATTGTTATTCTATATTATTTCTTGCTTATTAACTTGTTACATGTAAATAACATGTAAGTTTTATTTTACAGTAAGACTCCTCTGTAAAAGGTTTATTCATAGGTTAACATTAGCATGTTAATGGCTATTTTTAGGTCAACAGTACCCTAAAAGCTAGTAAAAAAATTGTTACAAACATAAATAAAAAGGAGAACCGATATCTGTTGCTTGCCAAAGAGTGAGTCCACATTGATCTTTACTGGTACAGCTCAAATTTGCTGGTATAGATCTTAGTTTGTAATTTACATTAGCAGTACACCTGTCAGTTTATCGATGATTTTTGGACCTAATCAATAACCCTTTATTAAAATGTTATAAGAGCAGTCTAATTGTAAACTGGTACTCAAATGTAAATGTAACTCACCATAACTATCCAGTGAATTATGTATTTATGTAGTTACATTTACATGGTATAGCTAAATGCTGCCTAGCTGTAGATCTCCAAGGGTTAACCTAATACTGTCAATAGATTTCATGCTCAGTATGTTTGTTACCACTATATAGACAGATTTGGGAGCTTCAGGCTATTCATATGTCAGAGTTTTGGAATGAAACAGGGAGTTCCCTTTTTCCTTTGACTGCTTCTGGGGGTCTAAAAAATGTTCCAGAGTGAAAAAGGGCCATTGAATAGTACATTTCCTGTGCGGTCCGGTCCTTTATCACTACGCCATCTATCAAAAAACGAATTTGTTTGTTTAATCATTTGCTTAATTTTGTTCAGTTGTTTCTCTAAACCATTACTTATGACCACGGTGTAGCTGTTTTCTTGAAATCTTGTATTTTTTAAATTCATCTGTGGTCAGGACTCCCACAGGGCCACCAGTGAGCAGACATGATTACTGTGGTGGATCATTCTCAGCACGTCAGCAACACTGACATGGTAGTGTTATGTGCGTGTGTGTGTGTGTGTGTTGCACAGTGTGGATCACACAGCAATGCCACGTGAGAAATTAAATACTTTGTCCTTTTTTCTGTCCACACATGTAACCTGTTAGTCCACTTTGTGGATGTAAATATATTAATAATAGATCATCTGATGCTGCACAGTTTTCTTCATCCTCTAGACCTTCATTCGTGGTCATTTCTGACCACAGCACACTGTTGAGTGAATGTCTTTGCAGGACACACACACACACACAAAATAACATGACCGCTATTCTGTCAGTGTCACCCAAATAACAGTGTTCTGTCATTTCAAGGTATAGAATTTAGAATGACCTAATGAGGTGGCCCATTAGTAGTCTCACCCAGAAAGAAATTTGGACCGTGTGCTCAGTGGGCGTTGTTTTCACCACTGGAGCTGAAATCATAACTTATTAATGGATGGGAACCAATATCTCTACGTTTTGCAGTTTTGTTTGTAGCCAGCCACTTGCTAATCTGCGCTTCTGAAGTTTGTTGAATGCAAAACAGTCTAGAATGTCAGCAGCTGCTATCACGAAACATCTGAGGCATTCCATGTTACTGTTTCTTGTCTTTTTGTTTGTCTGGTAGTGTCTTCTGACTGTCAGCCTTAGGCACTGCATCTTTTGACCTTCTGGCTGAGCACATGTGCTGCAGGAGTCGATGGGAACTGGTTTCTATCGTGCTTTATACGCGTGTTTATTCTCCAGCAGGTTGTGAGCTTTCTCAGCCTGCCACATATTTAGGGAACAAGCCTTAAATTTTTGTTCAGGCTTTAGTGTTTCATCCAGTACACTCAAGTTTTTCACACCTGAACAGTGAACAGATGTGAACATCTGAGATCTCTCTAAAGTGGCTCTCCACTTGCCATGTAGAGAGCTGTGACCCAGTACAGTGCAGATTGTTTGGATGAGACAGGAAGATGTGTGAATTTTCTGGAATCCTTTTGGTGAAACACTTCTGTCTGTGCATCCTTTGGAAATAATCCTTGAAGAAAGGCACAGCTTAAGTTTTGCTGCGTCAACTGTACTGAATTTTTGACATGAGGAGTACACTCAGGACTCTAGGACTGCCTTTAAGTTCTCTAAAACTAAAAATGCCATGAAAGCAGTAAGGAATAATGTCTCTGAACCAGTTTTCTGTATTGTTAATTGATTAGTAACTCCTTACTCTGAACCTATGAACCGTGCACACTTGCATGCTCTTCCATTCTTACTCATACCTGCTCTTAGTCTCTGTTGTGGTGAGAAAGAGCATTAACATAATTCGGATGATTATTACTTCCGGCGTGGAAAATGTTATTGTAGAAGTGGTGGAAAAGGTGATTTTGAGGGAGGATGTAAGAGGGCTGGAACAGGATAGAGCACAATATGTGTCTCATCATCTGCACTAATCATCAACAGTAAACTAAAACTGGCCGCTCATTTGTTCATTGTTTGGGTTTACACATTGTGTGGCTTTCGTGCTGTTGTTTAGCCTTTTTATCTTCCCTACTAAACAATGCCTTATGTCCTCCTGGAGTTCCTACACACATTTTTGCCAAATTACTAGTGCATAAATGAGGCATTGCAGATTAGGCGCCATTGTCGTGGATGCGGATGGTCTACCACCCATAGAACAGGCCTGATGTGTTCTACAAAGTGGTAGCAAGCAAGATGAACGTATTCTGTTGAATCTGTTATTATTTTGCATGACTTTAACATTTCAGGAGTTAGATCCAGAAGCACACATTCCTTGGTTGCTTAAATATCTGTCTTGTGTTCAAGAAAAGAAGGATCATCAAGGGTTTCTAAATGGAACTCTTTGTAGCATAAGCCAGACTGATCAATGTGGCCTTTGTAAGTTTTACATCTGAAATCTTGTCTACGTAACAAGGCAGAATTCTTTCTATTCACATGCCTGTATTTCATTGCACTGCAAGGATAAAGCCACCAGTTTTCTTCTTATTCTTTATGGAAGAGCAAGAGGCACATGCTGACACATGTACTCCGTGTACACAGACAGAGTTCGTGCCGTGTCAAAGACTGGAACTCCCAAGAAAGTGAATGACATTTAGAATTATTTGACAATACTGTGACAAATCATTCATTTGGTTCTAAACCCACAGGGTTGTTACATATTTAAGGTTTATTATTCAGAAACTACATAGAAAACTATGCTTATTTATGTTTAAATTAGAGAAAGCGTATTTATATTTTGGCTAGTATAGTTACAGACACTACGAGGGTTAATAATTAAGGAATGAATATTCATTAAAAAGCTCCTTTGGTAAACTTTGTCTTCACAGAACAGCTGTAAACAGTAATTGAACATATAACAATTTAACATTTTATTGTTATCTTGATGCAGCAAATAAATAATAATCCCATACTTATTTGAATTACGTGTGTGTGTGTGTGTGTGTGTGTGTGTGTGTGTGTGTGTGTGTGTGTGTTTGTGCACTTATTGAGAAACCTATTTTGGTTTCTAACAATAAAGACAGCATGGTGCTCCCTAAATATGGTTATAGAAAACACAGTAGAACACGAAAGCTCTAATTCCAGATAATGATATTCTTCATTACATTTCATCTGGTGTCTGTTTTCAATTTAAAAGGAAATAATGAATGTCTCTGAGTATATTGCTGTTTGGTATGAAGCTCTAAGGTTGTCGCATCGTACATGTTGTATGTAGGTTAGCTAGCACTAACCAGTAATGAACTCATTATTATTTATTTGTTTGTCTTTCCTCAGGGTGGTAAGAAGTACAGCGGACCATGTGGGGGCAGAGATTGCAGTGGCGGGTGTCAGTGTTATCCTGAGAAGGGTGCCAGGGTGAGTGCCACTCCTACACAGTTGTCCATCCGCCGTTAATTACTGACTCAAAACAACACTAGGAAATAATGTGTGAATATGATGAAATTTACATTTAAAGTGAATCACTGCAAAAATGCAAATGCTGGCCAAATGGGTTTGAATCAGTAACTGGGAACGCATGCTAGTGTGATCACTTTGATGCAAATGTAACCCGAGAACCTTTAGAATTTATTGTTAGACTTTTTAGAGCTGTTTAAAGATCTCTTTCTGATCCCTCACTTGTAGGTTTTGACCTCATGGGTCAGAGATCAGTTACATGTAGTTTGTCTAGTTCAGTCTCTCGCACCTGTCTTTACATGTTTCCATGGATGTTTCCAACTGTTTCTGGTGTGTCCAGAGTTCATTAGTTCAACTGCAAAAAGGAGAGAGAGAGAGACGTTTCAAAGGTTCTTTCCATATGTTGTGAGAACAAGCGTATAGGAGTAGACTAAACATCATCCCTTAATGAGATAATGGCAGAGGAGTGGTCTAAAGAGGCCCTGCTAATATCTGCTAAGCATGTGGGGTCTTTCAGCAGAATGCGTTCATCCATGAAGACCTCAGTTCTGACAGAAAGCAGCCGAGTAGCCTCTTAATGTGAACAGCGAGAACCTTTCTCCAGGACTTTAATTTAACATATTACCCCTGTAGTTTTCAACCCAGTCCCTATCTGCTGAATCTGTAACCTATGGTCACTTACAATGAATGGCTATTAAATGGTCTAATACATGAAAAACATTAAAACCTTTTCCTTTAACCTTTGCTTCTGAGTCACAATGTCACAATACAAGTTCTATATGTCTATGGCAGACAGTGTAGCATGTAAACGCTCTGTTTGCACAACATATCTATGACCTTTTGCTTAATGTGGTGAAAGGAAATCTCCTGAGGAGGAGTAAGAGAGAGGAAATACATTCCTCAGCAAACACCAGGATGCAAAAGGCTTCGTGACCATAGGTCAAGTCATCAGGGCTGTTTTTTTGTTTTTGCACCACAGTGCAAAGGGAAGGAAGGTTTGATTGTTCTTCAGAGTGCTGCAAGTGCCAAGGCTGCTAGTTCTTTGTTATAGCATGGATGTTTGCCATTTCTCAAATTTTAAATGAACTCATGTTAAAATATCTTTCCTTTTTGGTCAAATATGAACAAGTAGTTTCATGAAGAGGAGGCCCAATTGATCCTATTAGCACATCCTCGTGAACCTACAGTTCGTTTGTTCAAGCAAGGACGAAGTAGAATTGGCCTACTTTTACTCTGAAAATATTTTTTTATATACAGTAAAGCAATTACACCTGCTTAAAATTAAATATCATATAATAATCCACTTTGTCACACAGTACGCCTAATGTTCAGAAAGAAGGAAAACGCGATTTTTTTCATTTTCCATCTCAAGGAAGACCGTTTCCTTTAGACACAAGCAGGTCGTATGTTTTGGTTTGTTTATTTCCCTCTTGTCTTCATTGTTTGTGTATAGCGTTCCCTGTGTTTCATCCAGGCTCACACAGTGTCCGTCTTCCTCCAGCCAAATCCACATCCCCTGCTCAGTTTTATGTATCTATCCATAAATAATGTCTTCAGGGGAAACAGAGCCTCACAGATGTCTGGACAAATTTCATATGCCCCTTGTGGTCCCCTATGATCTCTGCGCATCTAGAGAACAGGACAAAGAGTAACATACAAACGCTGCCGCGTACGATTTCATAGTCTCATAGAGTGCTGAAGGGTGTGACCTGTTTGATGCCAAAATGATTTTATATATAGGGAGATGAAAAACAGATTGTGTTACATTTCATTGTTTGAAATGGGACAACCATAATGATAGATGATGCTACGTTTCCTGTAATGCATGACATGATTATTAGATATGATTGCCATAATAAGGCAGGAAATCAAGATAGCCAACTGTTGCCCAGATAATCACTATCAGATTTGAAGTAGCAGTCATGCTACTACATGGTGTTTGATGGTTTCAGAGCACAAAACATGTGTCCTGTGGTGTTTACAGCTGTTTGACATGGCAGCTGTTTGACAAGGCTGAGTTGATATTGCCATTTTTCCACTGGGACTAGTCACGTATTCAGCTTGACATCTGTATTAAAAGCTCTGCTTATAAAACTTAAAAAGATTCTGAAAAGGCAAAGGATTTCAACCTGTTGAAAAAACAGTGAAAAGGGGGCTGTGAAATACAGGGAGGTAGTTTACTGCAAACAAAATAGCGGCAAAACAGAGGCATCGCAGTGGAATTTGGAGCGAGACCACCCAACTGTTTACAGGAATGGTTAATTTCATTTTTGAGTTTGTTCCAGTGGACTGCCAAACATCTTGGTCTGCCCAGTGCTCACCCACAGCCTCCTTCAGTTCCAAATAGTGTTGCAAGACTGGATGGCATCACGGGCTTTGAAACGTGAGGATGTTTGGAGAGGGTTTTCTGCTTGTATATCACTTACCAGCCTCTGAACCAGACACCCTTTTTAAACTAAACATGCTGACATTTTGTAAGGTGTTTTGTTCCATCATGCACTGTCTCTCAAGTAAGCATGGTGTGATGTGCGGCTGAGGTAACAAAACAACACATTTGTTTACCAGAAACAGAAGATTACTGGCCAAAGCAACTGCTCCCTTGTTCATTGAAAAGATTGCAAACTTGTGGTGCCAAGGAGTTAAAGCACTGGAAAAACTGTAATGGCATGGACTCACATATCCTTTCGGTTGAAAACATCTAAATGAGGATCAATGGCGGTCTTTGTATTCTCCAAGACCCTTCCTGCTGTTTCTGAGAAAATGAGAGAGGTTCTCAGAACAACACTAAGAATAGGAGATCTTTACTGAGTGATTCCACCACCAGTAGATTAAACATTTAAAGATAAATGATTGTAAATAAATTATTGTAAAATAGGAATAATGGTGAGTTTATCCATGTTTGGAAAAGGAGGAATCTATACTGACTTTATCCACTGTGGGAAACGTACAGTACCCAGTCCAGTTGGAAAAGGAAATGACATGCGGATGTTCAGCACAATGAGCACTATCAAATCTCTTTTTGTACTCAGAACATTAGTCTCTTTTTGCTGGGAAAGACGCATTAAATCGCTTCTATTCTTGACCGCAGACATGGCAAACGTCACCTTCAATTGGACCTATTTCCATGTCAGTATATGTTTTGTATTCATTCTGACGTTGAGTCTACTGACCATCAAAAACTTCAGTAGCTGTCTGACAGTATAATATATATGGAATGTAACTAAGTCTGAAAGGAATGATCAGATGAACTTGGAGCCCTATTTCTGTCTCCTTTTGATCATGTATACGCCCGTCCCTGGTTCCTCTGTTTGAAATCTGCCTTGCACTTTAACCTCTTACTTGAGTGGAATATCCTCCAATTGTATGTGGCATATTTCAGACTGCTAAACACATTACAAAATGTCTAAAATATGTGGTTGATATATGGTGGACTTTTACATTCGCTGTACCTTCAGATGTTAAATCTCATCTCTGGCCTTCATGAAAAGAATCCTCTTCACAGTCACACTGCCAGGCAATCAGTAGGCCTGCAACTAGACACCAACCTCATCTCCCTGCCAAGAGGAAAAGCTGCAATCCTGTGTATCAGTTTCTCATAACAGGTTTTGGGAACAGTGAAGTCCAAACCTGTTTCAGTCAGTTAAATTGTTGGAGTTTTCAATTTGATTCTAACATTTAACGTTTGTTACTTCTGCAGAGCTTTCATTCATCCATGAAGGTTGTGATTAAGTGTAAATGATTTTAGAGGTCACCAGTTGTCTTAAGAAACAGGACCAGGCAGGTCTAGTTTACCTATTGTAAATGTTAGCATAAATTTTAATTTGTGGAATGATTTATCTGATAAGTAAATACATGTATGTCATTATATGTGGTAGAATGATGTGATAGAAGTCATTTTTTGCATTCAGTATTAAAGTATTGAGAAGCCATAGCAAATGACAATTCTAACAACATTGTAATTCTCACCACATCCCAAAATGTTAACAGTTACAGTCTACAGCGCCCCTTTATATTTGTCAAATATCCATTTCAGTCAGTCAGTCAGTCTTCTGGGTTCTCTGACTATTCTTAACTGGCCTTGACCGGTCTAGTAACAAGCTCATTAAAGCTTCCCAGAGGACAAGAAATTCCTCATGTTGCGTAGCTGAAAAGCTCATCAGAGAACGTACGAAATTCCTCATGTCTGTCTTGACCTCTCCATTTTAGAAGTGGCAAACCTTTTATTATCCATTCATTGGGTTTTTTAAAACTTCAAATGCATCTACAGGTCATATATTTAAGAGACGGAACATTTTATATCATTGATCCGTCTACATCAGATAGATAAAGAACTGGAACATCGTTTCTAATGGTCTTTCTGTTGGCTCCTTCTTCTTCCAACTTAGGAGCTCAATATAGGGATCACAAGATAGCATTTTCTAAATCAAATCTTCATATTCATATTAATTATTTGGATGAAAGAAGCTCCTTTTTTGCCTTTCCTGCAGCCCATCCCTTAGCATATGCAGGCACAGCTTCTTTTGAGTCCCTTGTATGGCACTGGGTTTTAGGACTGAGTGTTCGGGACAAGAGGGGCATTGTATGTGGGAGATAAGCACAAGACGCAGGCTGCGACTGGGCGTAAATATGATTGAGGAATTTCTTTCGCCCTTGGAGATGCGTGTTTGGAAAGTTCTAAACAGCTGTAATTTCTCTCTTGGACAGATGATAGTTAACCTCAGATATAAGAGGCTTTTATCTTTTGCCTGAACTGACCAGCTCAGGAAGCAACTTGTAAACAGAAGAATTAAGTGTCAAAGACCAGTGTTACTTCAATAGCCTTGTTCTGCAGTACATAACAATCCTGTCTCTCTTTTTAATCATTATATTGAATAGAGGTGAATTGTTCAGCCACATGTCACCCAAAGTTGAAATCTGGGTTAGCAGCTACATTATGATTGGCAGCTTTTATAATATAAAGAATGAGGCAATGCCTTACAGTAAGAGTTAAAGTCAAGGCTATAATAACAGAGCCCTATTGCTCTCTCTTAAAGAAAAAAAACACATAAAATTAAGGTTTAATCAGATCGTTGCCATCAACATGGAGCTCATTTAGTCCAAGTTGGGGATTCACACAGTCTGTCTGTGATTCTGTGCTAAGAATGTGCTAAGAACTATTACATGTGGCTCTCAAATGTGATGCGACAGTGAGTGAGCTATCGATAGGGGTTTAAACGCTCCCAACCAATATTACGACTGTCTCTGAACCACAGCATAAATAAGATAATTAATATTGCTTCCAAAGTGGAAAGGTTTAGGGTTTGATGCATTCAGCTGACAGTAGTACAGTCAAAACAATCCTGCTGTCTTCCTCCGATAATCTCCCTGATGGTTTTAGTCACAGACAGGTTTCTTTAGTGACGTGACATAGAGGAAACACTTGTTTTTCCCAGCCATGCACCAGGTCACAAGAGCGTGCCTCAGAGACAGGCTGCCTTACTTTTTACAAATTAATAGTGAAGTCTGCAGGTTTCTCTTCTGAAAAAATCCAGTTCATTCAAAAGTTAACAAACTAAAATGTTAATTTGCTCTCAAAAGTTAATCTACATATAGCTGTAGCAAAGTAAGCTGTTGATGATTCATGTAGTGCTGTGTAAACATTCTGTACACTCTTAAAAATTCCTAAATTGTCAGTAGCTTTGTCATAAACTTCTAGGGAAAAAAAGTAAGTTGATAGAGAATCTTTCAATCAAACCTTTGCCTGTGCACATCTCATTAACACAAATGTTTCTTTTTCTTTAAAAAATTCCCTGAAGGGTTATTGTTCTGCTCTGTATATAAGCACATTTACACTGCACTCATACTTTTGCCAGTCTTGTGTCAGCACTGCTATCTTATCAGTTAGAGATGGATGTGTTATTGAAAAAAACTGTATTAAGACATTTTCAAAACCCTTGAGTATGCATACTCTTTCCAAAATGCTGTGTAGCTTTTGCGAAAGGCCTGTAGTTAACCCTCTAAAGACACCCGGTGTCTCATTCACTTCATTTACATTATCAGTTGCACAGAAATTGATTACTTGTTGCATTGTGCTACTTTCTTTAGCACATAGTAGTATGGTGAGTTGCCCTAATGTGGGACATGTTTTGTATTTTGGACTTCTGTAGTATATTACAATGTATTACAAGTCCAAAATACAAAGAAAGTCCCACATTAGGGCAACTCACCCTATGTGTCATCATGGCATAGACATTCATATCATTGTGTAAACTATTGTTGTACAATAGCTTTTAGTTGGAATGAATGAGAATGAAACTTTACTAAATGTTTAAATAAAACAGAAGGCAATAGCAGATAAAAAGATTTACCTTTTCTATCATGTTTTAAGGAAGTTATGACTAAGGCAGTTTCCACTGCCACCATGTGAGAGCCATATCATTTTTGTAGAAACACATTTTGACTGTAAATGGATTTGTTCAATTTAAAGTAGAACGACACAAATCTTTAATATTACGATATCATTCAATTGTTAATATGTACACAGAGTCATTTAGAGAGGACTAATGAAAGGCAGTTTAAAAGCTATCACAGAGAACTGTTAAATGAAATGTCTGTGAATGTGGTTTCATTCTTAAGACACCGTTTTATGGTCATTTTGGTCTAAAAATACAAGGCAGAGAAGTACATTGTAAAATAGCACTTAAAGGAAACTTTTTTTGCATTATGTATATAACTCAGAGGTCACAAATTGGTTCACCTTAGTCATTTGGACAGTAAATTAAATGGTTATATTTGCTTTGTACAAATATGATGGAATTACCTTTTATTACCAAATAAAAAGGCAATAAGCTGTCCTCTGTCTGTATGTATCTACGGATCTCCCCATCTATCTACCTATCTCTATTTCATGCTAGTCATATTAGTCCATGTCTGCACAGGAAGAGACGACCACCTGCTCAGTCTCTCTCATTACATCACTATTATAATGTTTGCTCTCCTTCCCCTTTGCAGAGTCCCTGCAGCCCTTCTGAGAGTTTCACACACCCAGGCCTCCCACATATGCTCCCACTCATCTAGTATAAATCTCACATATCCTCTAATGTCAGTGACAGACTCATACAATGATCTACAGTTCCTCTGAGGGTTCGGACAGAGATATGCATGCTGCTTATATTTCCAGGAATTATTCTAGCAGTCCACGAATATAGGAAGGGTGTTAATGAAGAGGCTTCATTTTGTGTTTAAAGCCACTTAGCCACAGTAACATTCCTCTTTACAGCATTCGTTCACTTTAACGCCACGTATACAATGTATCGAAACCTAAATATTTCTCATGGACACACCTATACACGCTATTCTAAACAATTAAAACAACACAACCTTTCTCATATGAACCCTTAGGGATCATCACTGCCAAAAACAAAATGATGTAAATCTTTTTGGGGGTTTCTTTGGCAATTTCATGAGGTTATACTTCACGAGTCCACATGAAAATTGTTTTTTTTGTGGCCCACATGGCAAGCATTTAATCCAAAAGTACACGGTCTGTATCTCAAGCCAGCCTCCCTGAAGTGCCTGACTCCAGCTCGTTTTGGTTGATTTGAGGGGTAGCACCACCTAATGAATTGTATGAATGAAAATTATCGAGCGCTTCTCGCCTGACGTTCTTCGGAAGCATATCAAATTCAAATGGTCCTCTTTCAACTGTTAAAGTGGCCGAAATATCCAACCTCTACTTGGGCCAGTTTGCACATTCTGATTGGACGCCTCTGATCACTGTTTATTTTCTGTGCCAGTCATATTATGCACTGCAATGTAATACGTCTGGTATTTTGACTGATTTGAAAACGCTAGTTTCCCTTATGCTAGTTATGTTAAAATTTTGTTATAAAAATCTTGTTACATTAACTTCCATTAAAACCTAAAACAGTTTTTTGTGTTGATAACTCACCACTTAACTGCTTACTCCTTAATAATAACTGAACGGGGCCGAAAAGTGAAAGTAAGAACTTTTAAGAGTTAAACTTGTACATTTCCTTTCTTGGTACATTGATTATTTTAATGAGTTCTTAATGACTGCATTTATTCTCCAGTATATTTCAGTAGTTGGTTCTCGCATTCTTGTCTCAAGTCCTTTCAGATTGCCAGTAATTTAACAAAAATGTTTGATTCTTTTTTGGACGTGAACCAGTAGAGCTGCACGTCCCTTGCCCAATTGCTCTCCATCACATCTCTGCAGTGCTCTCTGAGGCCTACTCTGAGACAATTACACTCAGATCCCATGTATTTGGGCATCCTTATTAGTGGAACAGTTCTATTCTGACAAACTCATGCCTTATAGAGGAAGAATTGATGTGACTTGCCAACTTGGTGTTGCTTGAGCATGGCTCTTCTTAATCTGAAACAGTAAGTTCAACTGGATTGGTGATGGGCCCATGTCTGATTCATCACTTCAAATTCTCAGAGTGCGCGAAGCTTTCACAATTTCCATTGGCACAACGAGCACAAGTCCATTGATAATCAGCCTACATTCTGACTCATGCCTTCTTTGGCTAGTTGATTTGCTAATGCGCAACAGCTTTGGAATGCCAGTCGCAGCTGGGCTAGGAGTGAATGTCAGGTTTGTTCATGAAAAAAGAAGGCCGTTTCTTACTCAGTTCTGGACTATGAAGGTATCCGTGATGTTGAAATAGATCCGTGGAACATGTCAGACATCTTGCTTTTGTTTTCTGGTTGAGCAGAAGCTAATAAAAGGTGTGGTCCCTGGGCAATGAAGTACATCCTGTAATGGGACAATAAAGGCAGCGATTAGCTGTTGAAACATTAGATTTCTCATGTTCACATAGTAGCCCCTCGGCTTTGTGTTCATTCACACACACACACACACATGCGGCAGCTGGGTCTCAGACGGTTCATTCCTGAATACTGAGGCAACCATGCAGGTGCCTGGCTCCAAAGACCTCTGGGATACTAGTGGCCCCAACCAGGCCTCCACCACACACATATTCACAGAAAAGACATAGTCACACACACATACAAAATCATGCAAGTTCCTTCACACTCCCTAACTCAGACTCCTGCACTTAGACTCAGGTTGATGTGGTGTTAGGATCAGCTCTACCATCAGCTCTCTCCCTTTTATAGGACATCTGTGTTTCTCTTCAAATAATCACCCTTTATTTTGCTTGGGTCCTGTTTATGTCCGCGTCCATCAGTCTTTCTCCAGCACTCTCAGCCTGTGCACCCTCACCCTTGCCAGAGCTCTGAGGCACGTGAGTGTGCACGTGTACCCGTAGATAACAGATGATGAGGCTGTACTAATTATGGCCAAGTCTAAACATATTAAGAGCAGAATAAACACAGGCTCATAGGGCAGATGATGTGTGCCGAAGAGAGAGCGAAAGAATTCAGGCCAAGCAGAAGGCCAGGACAGTGCTGACAAATGAACTGCGACTGGACACTGTCTGCTCTGCCCTCCGCCTCCACAGTTCAGTTCAAAGAAACTTCACTGGCATGAAGATATAGGAGCCACAGGATTGCCAGAGCATTACAGGGCCATATGAGATTGCATGCTTATTTAATAGATTTGCTGAGTTTACTGTTGTTTTCAAAATGATGAGCAGTTTCTGATGGGAGCGATTCACAAGTAGTTACTGCTACTGTTCCAATGACAGTGAATGCAGTGTTTTAAACGACACGGGACTGTTCTAGAAATCTTCAATGGAAGCAAGTTTAGTCAGCTGAAACTTCTCAAAGCCACAAATATTTCACACCTTAGCACACTGGGCTAATGCACTCCAAATGACAGCAAAAAAAAGGCAAAAACAAGTATGCCCTTTTCTCACCTAACTTTTGGGTCATATTTTGGTTAGAACATTCATTAATCCCACGAAAATCAAACACAAGCTTTAAAGTATGCCACTGGGACAAGCACTTTTGACAGGAACTTGGGTTATAAGAGGATCGGTGGATCAGCGGGCGTCCAAACATGGTCTACAGAGTCTACAGATGTTTATTTTATTGTTATGAGTGTTGATCTTGCAGATATGTTCACTTTTGAAGACCAGCTGGTTCTGCTCTAGACCAGGCGCACTTCTGCCACCTTCTCAGGAATTGGCTTTTTCCCTGGAGCCCTGTGCTCTTAGGATGTTGACTTAAAGAAACCATGACCAAAAGAAGCAGGAAGAACTGGTGCATCATGTACTTTGAGAAATGTGCGGTGTCTGAAGGTGGAACTTGATAGGCTTTTGAGAATGTAATACTACTAGTGCTGACAGGGAAACCAAACTTTAACACCTCTTTTTTTTTAACACTTTTACACTGTTCTGGATAGATATTTGAAAAAAAAGAATACGCACTGGTGGGATGGAGTCAGAAGATGCCCACCTCCATCCACTTTTCTCTCTCCTCATTTTTCCTGTTTAGATTTTGTCCTTCCCAAATGAGAGATTTCCGTTACTGAATCAACAGTACAAACCATGACAGCTGCTCCTGTCCACTTGCATACTCAGTAACAATGTAAATAGTATGTGGGGAATAAATAGCGAGATTATACAAGGGGGACAGCAGGAAGATATTTGGCGCATCTGTGTGGGAGAACGACCAGAGCATCACGTGTATTTGGATTGTTGCATTTCCCAAGGACGTGGGATATTTTATAGAGAACATCAGTCAGAGACTAAATAAAAAGAGGTCCAGTGGGAGGCATGGGTTAAATCAACTTCAATCCCCCAACTGGGGTCCACTCTCTAAATATACTCTTCACGGGCATGAGACGTTTATCCATTCCACGTGATTTCACTGTGTAATGCTAACAGTATGCTTCATGAAGATGCTAGCATACATCAAGGCCCAGACTGACAGGTTCAAAACACCTCAACAGGTACGAAAGATATTTCTTGATATGATGAGGCAGGAATGTCCTCTACTTTGGTGGAAATGTGTTTTGTGGTGATAAATTTAAGTTAATAGAAACAAGCTTCATTCTTAGCTTGTAATGCTAGCTTTACATGGAGCAATATATTTTTCTTTCAACTCAAGAGGCACACAAAAGTATAAGCAAGATGTATGGAATGTATTCAGTTTTCTAATTAGCAAGATTAGTGGCTAGTATTTTTCTATTGTTCAGGCTGTATAAAGTCGTCTTTTATTACCTGTTGTGCCAACATATGTGTGTTCTTGTATCATTTTTAACAATCTACCTAGTTGAAAGCTTTATATCCCTGGTAATTATAAGCAATTTACTTTTCCAAGAGACCTCCAGTATGGTATGGAGGTTCTTCATGATTAGTCTGTTTGAAATGGGGGTACATTACCTCTGTTTTGATTGGCTGTTTGATGAAACCTGTTTCAGGTTTGAGGCAGGACGGTTGCAGCTGTTGTTGCGAACAAGTTTTAAATGAGTTGTAAAAGGCTAGAAACACTTTAAAATAAACGTGATGCAAGTGCAATTTATTTCCATATTAGTTTTCAACAACTACAGTTATGTGAATGTTTCACCCTGTGAGACAGGACAGAGACCTAGGTGACAATCGTATCCCTTCTCATCCATTTGTACTGGGTTAGTTTCAAATGAATTTTCGAGGTTAATTTTTATGTTGTAGACAAAGTTCCTGTAAAGCCAAGCACAGTGCTTTTTTTTCTTTGATTTTCAGTAAGGGTGTGAAACCACTAGTCCCAACTGTCATCCTCCCAATCCTCTGACCCCAACCCTCTATTAAAAATTGGTTTGAATCAGAACCAACAAGATTTTCCCATCCCCTGCATTGACACACTGACCCATGGGTTCAAGCTCAAGAATTGGTTGTTTATTTGTTTGTGTTTAGATAGCAGGGGTCACTATTTTGGCCACCTTTCCCATAATTTTGTGTTTTAGTGCTTTTCTAAATGCTACCCATGGGAACCATGCACTCAAGCTAGATTGAAATTTATAATTTATTTTGTGTGGCAAACATATTTTGTGTACAGGCCAAAATTTGCGCAGTTCCAGAATAATGCTCTGGCATGCTGCGAGAAATTAAACGGCTATAGCCTCGGTGTATGATATACATTCGGAAAGTCTCCTGTCACAATGTATAGCAGGCATTAGTTGCAGACTTCTGGAACACACTGTTGTTTAGAGCTACTTTGAAAAACGTGTTGGCCAGAACGGAGTTGAATATGACTGTATATGGATTTGTGTGTGTATCTGATTGTCTGCTAGCGTGGGCACTGATGTTCTCTTCACACACTCACGCGTGGCTCTGGATTTCCTCACACTCCATTTCTCCTTTCCTCTCTATCGCTCTCTCACTCTCTGTCTCTGGGGCTGTGTGTTTATTGGCACCTGGTGGGGCTCTTAAAGAGCTGAGGCTGTATTTTACCTTTTAAAGACAAAGAAGGGGAGCTGGACTGCTCTCAGGATCTTAAGGGTGCCAGCTCTCATTGCGGGCACATTAAGGTCAAGCAAGCACCCAGGACGTCTACTGGTTTGCCCCTCTGTTTGTTTTATAAGTGGCTACTGTCTCGCTCGTTTCATTCAAGTCACATTCTTGCAGTTGCTGACCTCCTTAAGGGCTGTGATTTCCCAGCAAGTCCCAATAGGCTCTTCTCATTTATTACTTACTGGATGTAATTGGTTGAATCAAATAAAGTGCTGAGGAGGGTTTTGCCCAGCATCCTCTAAAGCGGTCACGTAATTGCGCACGTCTTACGCTGCATGACCTGTTCATTGTTTACTTCATGCAGAACTTTACAGCACTGATGACGTCAGGCTCTACCGGTCTGCACTGACATGTCTCCTAAGACAAGAGCAAGTTTCTCTGTTTACTATCTGAAGAATGTGAAGGGCATCTTGAGGTCAAACAAAACGTCAAAGTAATGAAGAGGTTTGAACAACAAACCCACACTATTCTTCTGTAGTATAAGACACTGTGGAACATGTTTATAAACACTAGAAAAGCATAATGTTCAGCTTAATAGACAGTTCCGTAATAATCTGCCTAAGGGTTGTCTAAGGCGTTTCTATGAAAGTAATCAATTCTCTCTGTCTTTATCTTACACTCTACTGTGGATAATTGTTAAGAAAATAGTCACATCGGTGGGTTAGGTTCCATAGACGTCAGATCCCCAGTCTGTTGAAACTAAGTGTTTTAAGTTGCCTATTATCATGGATGTGTACTTATATTCATCCTAGTCCTCCCTTTGAGAAATGGGACACCACCAGACTTAAGAAAATGATCTTAATGGAGATAAATGAGCTCTATATAACTTAGCAGCTGTTATTTGTATGCATGGCTATTGACCTCTGGGGTTTTTTGCTTTGTAATCAAGAGCATCTGATCTGCAGTCTCCTCTTTTTCTAAACCCAGACTAAGTAGTTATTTGTGCTAGAGTCCACTGCTTCATATGGAGGCCTAATCATTACACCAACAGTGACTTTAATGACATTGCACTCAAATACGTGGACTTTAATATGGTAATAATACGTTTGTCCCCCTTCTGCAGCTTTAACAGTTTCCACTGTACTTTGAAGACATTCCTTGAGATTTTGGAGTTTGTGCCCATTCATTCTGTAGAGCATTTATGAGGTCAGGCACTGATGTTGGATGAGAAGGCCTGGTTCACAGTCTCCGTTCCAGTTCATCCCAAAGGTGTTGGATGGGTTGAGGTCAGGGCTCTGTGTGGACCAGTCAAGTTCTTCCACACTGAACTCCTCCAGCATGTCTTTATGGAGCTGCTTT
>JBBPCY010000002.1:11127282-11138702 GCA_037974405.1 Brachyalestes nurse | reverse complement strand
CTTCAGAGTCAGAATCGGCAAAAAACATTCACAAGACATCATGGGACAACTTTTTATTAGCCATTTGGTGTTTTTTTTCTTCCAAATCTTACACGCTTACTCGCGCGCCTTGAACTGAACTGCTCAGTGATTTGGGACTCGGTTCCCCTGCTGTTTACTCGAAATTTTGAACAGGTAGATGATGTATTTTTGGTCTTTAATTGAAGTACTACCTGTCTGCCAACCAGTGGTAGGGAATACAAATGCTATTTCACATGATATTTGTAACTACATTCTATTTTATTCACGATGACGTCTTGTCGCAATTCTGCGACTTTGGCGCTTAAAGGGTTAATTGCGTTAAAAGTATTAACACGTTATTTTTTTCTGTAATTAATTAATCTAATTAAAGCATTACATTCCCAGCCCTAGTAAAAATAAATAAATAAATGAATATAAATGAATTAATGAATGAATGACAATAACATTTAATAAATCAATCTAAGTAATAATCATAATTATTAATAATAACGCAAAATTATATACACATGATGAGGGTGTTCGGCTGGAGTCCCGTATTGCGTATTTTTACGAGTGTGTCCATTTCCTCGGCTGAAACTGATCTGATTTACCTGGCAGATTTGTCGTTATAATAGTGATCCACCATAGATTATGACTTTTACAGGTGAGGGGTTGCACCATTCTGATTGGTCTATTATATGACATGCCTCGAAAGTTTTTTTCTGCTGTCAAAATAGCAAAATAGTCTTGGTCACTCCCACAATCATTTTATTGATTTATTGTTTATTTTTATACCTACATTATCTATGTAAAGTATGTGATCTCTACAAATAACCTTTACGTATGATAATGTGCTATACAAATAAACTCGTATTGCCTATACAGAGGTGGGTAGTAAATAGTTTAATTTACACATTATTCGTTTTGAATTCCACCAGAACTGTCATGTGTTTGCATCTTCAATGATAAGTATGTTAGAGCTAATAAATTAGCAAACCATGTTGTTCCAGGGTTTCCCATCCATTCCATGATTTACTGCATTATGAATTATTTTAATGCAATGAAAAAATGATTTTTTTGTATATATTCTTCTTCCAGGAAAACCTGGGCTTAAAGGGATTTTTGGGCTGAATGGTCTTAAAGGTCAAAAAGGTCTTGAAGGCTTTCCAGGTACTCTTCCATCTTTGGAAAAATTTCTGAATAGTAATATTTATAATATATATATATTTTTTATATATATATATATGTAAAATGTTCTAATCTAGCTTAAGGTTACCAATATGACTGAACTACCAGTCTACCATAAGCAATCTATTCAGTATTGCTTCATGTAGACATGTTAAGAATTTGTAGAACCAATGATTAATACTTATTCTTACTGCCCTTGTAAGGCACTGACACCCGGGGGAAACCTGGTGAACCTGGAGCAAAAGGAGAAAAAGGAGAGACTGGTATTTCGAGCTTAGAGGGTGGTTTGTCAGGAGCCCGTGGATTAAAAGGTTCAACAGGAGATCTTGGTTAGTATCTTTGAAGAGGAAGCTTTGTAGCAGAAGGAATTAAGTAAAGCGAGGTCTTACATTGATGTTTTTATCTCTGTGAAAGAATGAACCCATTAATATTGTGTTCCCTATTTGCTTTAGGCAATGAGGGCCAACAAGGTCCACCAGGTGTTGAAGGACCTCAAGGATCACCTGGAATCCCTGGTAGACAGGGTTGGCCAGGGGAACCAGGACCTTATGGTCTGAAGGGTCTTCCAGGTAAAACAATAAGTGTACTTTGCCACATTTTACAGGAACAAGAAGTTTGTAATTCAGCTGTATATAACATTACCACAAAAACGCTAGTTTAGCACAGTATAGTGGGAAGTCATCACCAATTTTTCTGACTTTGTGCTTCTTCAGGTTTTCCTGGAGCCCCTGGTCTACCAGGTTTTCCATCTCAATTTGGACCAAAAGGAGATCAGGGTACTCAAGGGGATGTTGGGTTCACAGGACCTAAAGGACTTCAGGGTGAGAGCGGAGATATAGGAGCTCCTGGACAACCTGGAATTTCTGGAAGAAAAGGTAAAAACATAAATTAGACCTAACTAAATACCAAATACCCAAATATGCATACACTGAGAGGATTACAAGTTAAAAACAGATAAGAAGAGGCAGTGCACAAGACGGAAGACACAACAAAAATTCCATTTGCTTGTGTGCCTCCAACCTGTTTTTTTCTTGTTCCTGCCAGCCAGATCTGAACAGCATTAATCTTCAAAATAATCTGTTCATTCTATACCAGCTAGACCAAGATTCTCAAATGTAAATAAAATGTAGCATACATCTCTTGTTTAGCTGAACTGACTGTGTCAAAGTTACCGGTTGAGGAATAAACTGGGCAGCTGGTGGCCTGTGGTAGCTGGTGGCCCTGTGATCAGTGGGTCATGGGTTTGATTCCCATGACTGCTAGTGGTACCACTGAGGTACCCTTGAGCAAGGTACCATCCCCAATTGGTGTGATTCAGCTTTATGTGTATTGCCCCAAATACTTTAAGTAAAGCGAGGTCTTACACTGATGTTTTTATCTCTGTGAAAGAATGAGCACACTGCTGCCCGAGCGCTGCATCGCTGGCTGCCCACTGCCCCACTCGAGTGAATGAGTTAAATACAGAGAACAATTTCATGCTGCTCATGTATAACAAAAGGACACTTTACACTTACATATTTGGGATAGTTAGCTTAGCTAGCTAATTAGCTATTTTGGGGCGACTGCTGGTCTAGTGCAGTGGTTCCCAACCTTTTTTCTTTGTCCAAGACAAGCCAGGCCTCCCAACCCCAACTCCTACCCGCATAGACACACAAAAAAATAAAGTGATTAATTACAAACATTTATTAGCAAAAAAGTAGGTTTGTAGGTTTTTGTTCTTATACACACACACCCACACACACACACCTTACATAAGGAATAAAGACAGACATTCAGAGATGTATCAGCACCGATGCCTATACATACAGTGCAGACAAAATTGTGTGCACCCCCTGTGATCTCTAGTGCCCCCCAGGTTGGGAACCACTGGTCAAGTGTTTAGGGAGTTGCCCCTGCAATTAGAAGGTTGTACAAGGACTGCTAGTGCCACCACTGAGGTACCCTTGAGCAACGTACTGTCCTCACACATTATTCCCTGGGTGTTGTGTTGCTGGCTTCATTTGGTGAATGGGTTAAATACAGAGAAATCATTTTACATTGTTCATACTGTGTACTGTGTGTTCATGTGTGACTAGAAGGAGCCACTACACAGAAGATAAGATTTTGTTAAGATTTGTATAATACTATAATATAATAATTTTACTTTTCTAGCTGAAGCACTGAATTGAAATAATGCATTAAATAATAAATCTATTGGTTTAAATTGGTTAAAGTAATTGATTAAAAGTTGTATTGGTCTAACTAGGTTCTGGGTCAAATTTGAACTCAGATACAAAAAGTGTACAGTACAGATACAGCATTGCATACAGTGACACTGCTTCCAGGGCTAAGGGCAAAACCTACCAGGACACTGACTATCCCAGTGACAGTGCAACACATCTCTGCATATAAAATATGCATATGTTCTGACTGGGACAAATAATTGTGTTTTGTGGGCTTTCATAGGCTACAGTACAAGTCTTTAAAGTATGCTCATTTGCTCTTTGCCTTTGAGAAAGCAAAACCTTTTTACATCAACCTGGTTTGCAGGTGTAAAAGGAAGTCAAGGAATGATGGGTTTACCAGGAAGGGCTGGATTCCATGGTGACAGAGGCCCTTTTGGTCCAAAAGGAGACACTGGACTACCAGGTAAATAATTGTGCTGTTTGTAAATCCCCCTGCTCTCTGTGTTTGTGGATCATTCTGTTTGTCTCCCTCTTCATACAATCTCTTTTTCTTGTGTTACTTCTGCCTGCATATATACTTTCACCTTGGTAAAACAGAACATCTGACATCCCAAGGGTTTTCTTGGCTAATCTAATCAGATTAACCTCTGTCTAATCTCTACATCTCATCTCTTTCAGGCTTTCCTGGTGCCCCTGGTGCAATGGGGCAGCCACCAGTTCCTGTGAAAATGCCAGGAGAGAGAGGGCCACCTGGACCATATGGTATCCGTGGACCAAATGGTATGAAAGGGGAGTCGGGACCCTCTGGACCCCCTGGAGATCAAGGTAAAAAAAGGGATTGGACAGGGCATCAAATCAGCCAATACAACACTTCTGTTTTTGTGCTCTATTGGAGCATAAGTTAACAGTGAAACTTCCTGTTTTAGGATTAACCGGACCACAGGGGCTGAAGGGGATGCCAGGCCTGCCTGGAATTCCAGGAAACCCAGGTCTACGTGGAGATGGTGGACCAATAGGCCACCAAGGCCTCCAGGGCCTAGAAGGCAAGTGTATAAGAATAAGGCGTGTGTTGGTGAATGTGGGAGGATTACAACACTTTGGACTGTGTTAATAAATTAAGGATTCGAGGTGATAGGTCACCAAGATATTCTGGGACATTTTAGAATGGCTAAGCTGAATGAGTCAAATACTTCATTGCTTTGATGGGCCGCAGTATGTGCCCTCAATGGCCCTAGTCTGAATTTTAGATGAAAGTCACATGCTTGCTATGCTAGTTCTTTATAGGTTGGCTCTGAATTTACATGGCCTAAAAACTCTGCTAGAAATACATTTATACCTAAAACATTTTTATGCCATTACCAGTTATATTAATTTTCTAATGAAGAATTTGTGCCTGCTTTTCCAGGGTCCCGTGGGCGTCCTGGTATTCCAGGTCATACTGGTATGCCTGGGCGAAGTGTCAGCGTTGGTTACCTGCTGGTGAAACACAGTCAGTCTGAGCATACCCCCATGTGCCCAGTGGGAATGTCAAAACTGTGGGACGGCTACAGTCTGCTCTACTTTGAAGGCCAAGAGAAGGCTCATAATCAAGACCTGGGTGAGTAAAGTAGGCTTTAGCAGAATGGCAAAGGATCAGCAGGAAAATCCACTAAATCCGCTTTCTCCTTACCAGCACTCTTGGCCTCATGTTTGTCAATTTAATAAACAAATTGCCTAACGACTGCAAAAAAGCTGTTTTCAAAACATTTATCTATTATCTCATCCAGGTTTAGCAGGCTCCTGTTTGCGTCGTTTCAACACCATGCCGTTCCTGTACTGCAATCCTGGTGACTTATGCTACTATGCTAGCCGCAATGACAAATCCTATTGGCTCGCCACAACTGCCCCTATTCCCATGATGCCTGTGGAGGAGGCAGAAATCAAACCATACATAAGCCGCTGCTCGGTGTGCGAAGCTCCATCTGTGGCCATAGCTGTGCACAGTCAAGACGTAACTATCCCACAGTGCCCTCTAGGCTGGAGAAGCCTCTGGATTGGCTACTCCTTTCTCATGGTGAGCCTCCAGTCATTTCTCTTCATTATTAATATATTAACAGTCGTAACTACCAAGTTGATTGTAGATGAGACATGAATGTAGCTAATGAAATAAGTGGATGCCAAGGCATGTTGTGCAGCATTTCTTGTGTTATTCAAGATGGATGATATCATGCTAACGAATTAATTCTCTGCCATTCAAATAATTGAGTCCAAACTGTCTTTCATGTGCAGCACACGGCGGCTGGAGACGAGGGAGGCGGTCAGTCTCTGGTGTCTCCAGGATCATGTCTTGAGGACTTCCGCACAACTCCCTTCATCGAGTGTAATGGGGCCAAGGGCACCTGTCACTACTTCGCAAACAAGCACAGTTTCTGGCTGACATCCATTGACCAGTCTTTCCAGACTTCCCCCGAGTCCGAGACTCTAAAAGCCGGGCAGCACCTTTCGCGTATCAGTCGTTGCCAGGTCTGCATGAAGAACCTGTGACTTGAATCCTATAAACTTTGACATGAGGGTGCAAGAAGACAACCAAATTGAGCTCTTTGATTCACACAAAGATAAAATCAATCATGGTAACTAGGAGGTTGACAAGACAATCAGGGTTGTTCCATAAACTTGAAATATCATGAAGCTTTTTGGTAACTACACCACATCACATAAAATATGTACAACCTACATTTACACTGCCATGAACAGCTCTCAGTGTCTTATAATGTCCTCCTCTTCACTATGTGTCCAAGGACTAAAGACATGTAAAAGTCATAAGAAGCATCAAAAGCATAGATATAATTGGTGTTTGTGACTATTGACTTTTGTTACATTTGAAATGGTGCCTTCCTTAACTTATTACCTCACTTATCAACTTGATGTGTAATTCATATTACCAAGAACATACAGCCGAACCAAAGACGCCCATGTTAATGCACTGTTTCCCTTATATGCATCTTTGTGTCACTTCATGTGCTGCTGCCACACCAAAGTATTAGGACGCCTCATTATGCTTAACTACTGCATTTACAACGACCATCATCCTTTTGTAAATTGAATTAAGCGGCAGCTTTTTGTAATGCTAACTAGCAGTGTTTGCATAACATTTTAAATACGCTTTCTCATCAGAAAAAAATAACTCTCCCAATTCACTAACACTGTTCTTCAGCTGTACATTTTGTTTGTTCTACAGTATTGCATAGAAATTGTATTGAATTATCTGCACTTAAAATACATTATGTTGGTTCACAATTTACACTACACTTCTTCAGTTGCTGCGCACTATGCATTTACGCACCTTGGTTACACAGTTCATTTGCTGACCACTAGTTGAATTAATTTAGAAAGGGCAGTTCAGAACATTTTAAGTGTTGTCTTAGACCACAAGTGACAGCTTCATTTTTTTCCATTGTGTTCTCGAAATTACACAGATTGCACTGATTTCAGAAATGACACTTTCAGACAGAAGATCTGACTATATTCTTACAATTGTCCAGAGATTTCAGTGTTTCCTTATGTAGCCAAAGGTAGACACAGTTGACTTGTCTCCTGTGGGTATGCCATCATTGTAATCGAGGGTGCTTTTAAATGATTAATAGACCAAATCAAACACCACACTGTACTTTGCTCGGCCATACCTACCATGTGCCTTACCTGACATTATTGTGTTCTCACAATCATGAACATGTACAATGAAATCAAAAACCAAGGGACTGTTACAACGAAATTACCATAAAATACATTTCTTTCTGTGTATACTAGTCATTTTTCCGTTTTTGATAACGTCATTGTTGAAATTACTTTTTCATGTTCTGAATGATTGTGAATGTAAGCATAACTGAGTAACAGCCAAATAAATGCTTCCGTTTCTTATTTTTCATATTATGGGTCATTTGTTTGTATGTCATGTTTAGGATTTGCCCCTTTTACAGGATTCTGTTTTTTTTGCAGGTTGGGGTAGGGCAAAGATACGCAAAGATCTTTAACTCAGAATAATCTCTTTATGCCTTAAAAAATATAATAATTATAAATGCATTAGTTCACAACATGTAGCACAGAATGAGGCATTTCAAGTATAAATGGAAGTCAAATTATTAGCAACATTAGGATTATCTTCATGATAATAAGGCTATAACTTGTACTATTAGTTTTCCCTTTTAGGAAACCTACTTTCTGAAAACATTCCTTGTCAAAGAATAGGAAAGAGTGTCCCTTAAAAAGAAATTCATGGAAAAATGTGAAGAATTATAAGGTGCATTTGTCATATAAAATAACAAAAGTAATACTGGTGTGATCACTGGTGGGGGGATAAATCAAAATACTGCTGCACAACCCATTAAGTGCGTTTCTTTTTGTTTACCGTCCAAAATACTATTTGCCACCCAAAACCTGAACCAAACTGATTTTCACTGTGAACAACTGTGCACGATACTATCTTTAAAAAAATGAATTTACTGTGATTACAGAAACATGGTCCACTTTTCTCCATAATTCTTCAAAGTGCTTCCCGCAGCAAGAAAAAAGAGCAACTTTCTGTTGCCTTCTTATATTTGGCAGTAAAATTAGTTCACAATTCTTGGTCGTTAAGTGTCTCTCTTAGCTACAGCAGCCAGCTTTACTCTTCTTATCTGTCCTGCTTGCTGCCAGGTCCACAGTGGAGCTTTCCACGTCATTTCTCTTCTTCAGAATGGCCGGCAGCACCATGTCAAACACGGCCTCAAACAACACATCTACACTGTACCCTGTTTTTGCACTCGTCTCAAAGCACATTCTCTCAGCAGGCAGACAGGCCTTCTCTTCCAGGCCTTTGTAATGTAGAACACGTCCATACAGAGCCATGGCATCCTCTCTGTTCACCTGTTTGTGCAGCAGGGAAGAGGTGGGAGGTGGGCATACAGGTGGAGCTTCAGCTTCAGACTGAGCCTCCTGTCCAGCATCTGTGGCATGAGCGTGCAGGTCGGTCAGGTCAACTTTGTTGCCCACTATGGCAAAGATGCAGTCAGTGTTGGCGGTGTCAGTTAAGGAAAGGAAGCGGTTCTCCAGCTCCACATAGCTTTGCCAGTTTGTGACGTCATAGATCAGGATGACTGCGGCTGCTCCGCGACAGTACATGGAGCCAAGGCCATGGAACTGCTCTCGACCTATAAAAGATAAGGACACATAAGATCACAGTCTATAAATGTGAATAGAACGCTGTTTAGATCAATGTTTCCCTCCTCTAGACCTGTAGTCCAGTGGCTCACAACCTGCTGTGCATGTGTTAGCGTTTTGCCTGTTTTAACTTTTGTTAATTAGCTGGTTAACTTATAACACATGGGGAGGGGGTAGAGCATCGTTACTCAGGAAGACATTAGTTTTATTGATGCAAACTTAAAAAGCTATTTGATACAGTGAGCCATTTGGAAAATACTGGTGTGTAAATATAGAAGCACTCTGCCACATGATTTATCAACTCCACTCTACTCAACTCAACTCCGTTCATCAAGTGAAAAGGACCACCTCTGACCAAACAGTTTTTGCTGAGTGTATCAAATACAACATATGGTATTTATGAACACTTTAGTGTCGCTGCTGGATTGAGAACTATATATCAACCAAAAGGTCCATTCAACAGTGGTCCAGTGGTCAGGATATGACCTGATGAAAAGCAAGATGACAAAAACTGTACATCCACAGAACTGTGCAACAGATATATTTGTAAGGGTGATGCCAAAAAAAAGCACTGTGTAGATATGAAGAAGATCTATGTACTGGAAGCAGAACTGGGAAATATGCCAATATGTCTTTTTACTGTGATCTATTATTGCACATTGTGTTTCAATATGCTTTTATTATATCATTAGTACTTAAAAAGAAATGCACGTTCTTAGTGTTGCAGAGATAGTGTTCTCAGATTAATGTCATGCTAACATTCAGCATGCTCTGAACAGCAAATCATGAGGTGGAGGCTTGCATGTTCATATCAACACTGACTGGTGTGTGAACTTTGTGCTAAGTCTCTAGTTGCTCCCCCCCATTCTTGAGGTTTGTGGCTGTTAGATGTAGAGCATTTTATTTACCATAGGCGTTCACAGCGCACATACCACCCAGCAGTAACACTGACGATGCACTGGCCGAAACTTTATGGAGCCATCGGTGAGCTTCAAAACTCCCACCCAAATGGACTGTTAACTGTGCTATTCATGTGGACTACAAGATTGTTGTAGGAAAACAGAACTTTATAATAGAAGATAGTAGTGGGATTAGTGAAAAATGGACACAGATTTAATGGGACATTTAAAGACTGTAAGAAGTCAAACACCAGGGCCTGTTGTTGTAGAAATATGCAGTGGTATTCAGCCCTCAAGCATTACTTCAATAGCTCCCAGTGTCTGTGCGCATTTCTGCCTGTTTGAGGATGTGAGAGTGAGCTTTGTTCCTCATTCAGCAAATATGTGCTGAATGTATTATTACTGAAGTCTTATGAGCAAAATGCTACTCAGTAAGCTTCATTTGTATGTGTACATTAATAATCAGGATCAATCAGGATGTGTAGCTGAATTAAATATATACATGTTTTTTAAGGGTCAGTAGCAGTTCGTTGAGAACCAATAATAAAAAAAGAAGGAAATGAGTGTGTTAGATGATAAAAACGGATGCTGGTTACTGAGAAGCTAATCATGCTTCTGAAATAAATGTATTGAAAGGAGATAAGAACTGAGGTCAAATAAAAAGCATCCACACCCATTCACCCTTCTTAACCCCTGCTATGACCCTATACAGTAAAAAGAATGAGAAACCAATAGTTACTGCATAGTCATCTATTTACTAGATACTTCAAAAGCACATGACCTTTGGCCTGAAAAAAGTCACTACAGACATGCTTTCATCAGCAAAGAAACAGCACTGCCTTGCAGAATGAGGTCAGTCCCATGAGAAGAGAAAAATCATTTTTGACCAAGATATGGTCGGAATGCTTCCAGGACGGATAATCCAAACACTGAGCTCAACAGAAAAACCTGAGACGGTTGTGTATATGAGAGTAAGGTCTTTTATCATAAGGTTTATGACTCATGTTCACCTTCACACTGGAATGGTCTGCTGTGTACTCTTTATAATAGAGAACTAGAAGGCCTAGTGATTGGTCACTAGATACCTCATAGGAACACATGTTGACTCAGGTGCTTTGTTTGACTGTTTACATGTGCAGAGTTGCTACACCAGAGGGTCTGGACACTTAATGATACTTTGCAAAGTATGTTAGATGACTGTTTGACCTCCAGTGTATCTGTCTCCATTACTGCATGGGACTCTGTTCAATGATTACCACAAAAGAGGGCACAAGTTCTCATGTGAGGCCACAAGCTGGAGCGCACGGGAAACACTAACACACATATTCTTTTCTTTTTTTGTGTGTTATAGAAATCTACATTTTCAGAGTTATAGAGATTAAGTAAAACTGGTTCTGTATTTCAGGATCATGAGTCATTCTTCAGCCCAAAAAAAGGAAGGGTTGCCAAGTATATCTAGTCATTACTCAGTTACAGGACTACACAGTAGGCTGGGCTTCTCCTCCCCTGCACAAGTACACTACACTGACTTGTGATACTGCATTCATCTGTCTTTGTAACATTATTAAACTGTAAAGTCACTCTGGATAAAAGTGTATGCCAAATTGTGCAAAGTCCACTTATCAGAGGCACACACGGTCGCCAAATGAAGTTATTCACACCATGACTCACTAGCAGAATATCCAGCGAGGGAAATAAGTGTGAAGCACGAGTGTCAGGTGTGATTTTTAATTAGTAACGAGAGTTAGCCAGTGTTGCTGAACATGTGTTTTCTAAATCATTAAATATGCACCACATTCCACACAGCAGTGAAGTTTACAGAAAAATGGCTTTCTGTAGGTCAGCAGAGTTGAGTAATTGTTGTGGTTTCATACCATCACCCTTTTCATTGTGAGGAGACAATGGTCATGACACACTACCTTCACTTTAAAAGTGCATTGCAGAGTGGTGTATTTAGTTCATTTCTAAGGGGTAAAAAAACCACACACACACA
>JBBPCY010000002.1:11070680-11098451 GCA_037974405.1 Brachyalestes nurse | reverse complement strand
GAATTTGGGTGCGTACCAATTCATTAATGTAGGTACTCGTTATAGTACTACAGCAAAAAAATTATGTCAACCCCTGCCTATATGAACGTTTAATGTAGGTGTATGCCAGTTGACCTGAAAAGCTTACATGGGTCATTTACCCTCATGTATACTGTCTTTAGTAGTGTTAGCATTAATGTTGAATCATATTAATAATAAGAAGGAACATGTTCAGTGTTAGTAGATGCACTAAGTGATCGGTTATAATTGTTGGTTGTAGTTCTCACATTGGACTGATAATAATACAGGGGTTCCTTGGGTTACAAAACAGTTTCGTTCTTACAGAATGTAACCCAAATGTTGGTGTAATTCGAAACACACCCCAGCCTTAGTCACTTACTGATCCTAACACAGTTGTAAAGTCATGATCAAGAGCATAAAAACACAACTGAGCCATATAAAATGGAAAAGGACATAAATATACTGTGCTTGTACACTGTACTGTACTGGGGGACACCAACTCCCTCACTCAGACGCGTGTTACTGTGTATTCTTCCGCCACGTGCAACCAGTTTCCCCATGTAGTCCATAAGTACATCACTAGCAGTGTAAGACGAAGCACTCACATCTCAATTTGTTAAGTTTTCATGGGAGCGAGCGTCGTAAACTTGAAACGTATGTCAAGGCTGTCATAACCTGAGGACCCCCTGTAATTGCATTTCCCCGTTTATTGGAGAATAGTATACCAGCCACCAGTATAACCTAATAATGTGTTTTTGTCTTGCCTAAATCATAGAACCCCAAATTGACTATCAAATGACATCATACCAAACAGACACAGTTGCACAGTTTTTTATATGCTGTATTGTTCAGCGGATGATCTGGTTCAGAAAAAGATGCTGGAGATTCAGGAGAAGGTGAAGAAGGGACTGCCAGTGGAGGGAGAGTACCTAACTCACCTGCTGATCAGTGAGCAGATGTCTCCCACGGAGGTGCTGGGAAGCATCACCGAGCTGCTGCTGGCTGGAGTTGACACTGTAAGTTTTTAATGATGAATTTGAAATGGGTGGAAGCAGGGAAGTTTGCACACAGGTATTATGGCATTAGTATTTTTTTAAAGTTGCAATGTTTCTGCTCCTCAGACATCCAACACTATCTCTTGGGCTCTGTACCACTTGGCCCGAGAGCCTGAAATCCAGCAGAGGCTACATGAGGAAGTGATTAGTGTTTGCCCAGGTGACAAAGTGACTTCTAGTGAAGATATCAGCAGGATGCCTTGGCTGAAAGCCGTAGTTAAAGAGACACTTCGGTGAGGCATTGGTCTATTCTACTCTTGTGCTGATACAAAGTGCAAGGTACAAAGTTGAAATGGCCTTTATTACCTATAAGGTATTTTACAGGCTGTTAGTTTACTAGTTTATTAGCCAGTATTTTCATTTGTCATTCTTAACCACTAGCCAGGTCTGCCTCTCATCATGATGCTATGCTGGTATGGCATAAGGGTTTGCATCTGCTTCCTCTGAGACATATGATGCCACCAATGTGTTTGCTAGCTGTCACTATTGCAATATAATTGGACAGCTTGAGGAGAAGCATTTTGAGGAGAATGTTCAGTTACATCAGACGCCCACATTCATTGGGTGGAGCGGAATGGCCATTCAACTCGCCCAAGGGGAGCGAGGCCAATTATCCTCAATTGGACAGAAACAAATGCAAAAGAAATGTACAGGATGTAAATGTAAATTATAGTGTATAATTACTCTAGGCTCTGGGAGAAGCAATGTTGCTCAAGCAAACAAATGAGAACCAAAACCAGTACCCAGATATGCATGGAAATGTTTCAGATTTGATTACTTATTTTCTTCTCTCTTTAGGCTATACCCTGTGGTGCCAGGGAACGCTCGCATCACTGCTGAAAATGAAATAGTGGTGGGAGGCCACCTCTTCCCTAAAAATGTGAGATTTACAAATTATTTGATTACTTAAACATGCTATTCTGAAATGTTTGTAAAACAGTAATGACAGTTTATAAAATTGCTTCAAAACTGGCTCCAGTAAGCTGAAAGCTACTTGTATAATTGTTTGCCCTTCTTCTCATCTGTTATGCCATGTGTATATAAATGTTGACTAGGACTGACACTGTAGTGAATGAGTACTCAGACTGGTTTCTCTTTACAGGCACTTTTAATTAAACTAGTACTGAATGAGTACTCACACTGGATACTCTTTACAGATACTGTTAGGGTGTACTCACACTAGGCAATTTGAACCGTGCCCGAGTGCGTTTGACCACCAAAGCGCGTTTCGTTTGACTAGTGTGAGTGCTCCGAACCGTGCCTGGGCCCTGGCCCGGTTGGAAGAGGTGTGCCAGAGCACGGTTCAGCTGGACTCGGGCGCGGTTCGCTTGTAGTGTGAGCCCTAACCGTGCTGGAGCACGGAACAGGACACATTACGTCACGCTTTTGCTCTATCTGTAGTCGGTAATCAAAGCTGCAAAGTCCTTGCTGCACTTCAGCTGGTACCTTGCAAACCTCCTCATAAGAGCAGCACGATTGCATGAAAATTTTTGTGCCACAAAAGCGATAGACCTGTTTAGCAACAGGCTGTGAGAGGGCTGTGGACCACCGCGGAGCAAACGACTCAAAATTACTATCCACAAAGTAACCAGAGCGATGAACTCCATTGCATTCAGCGAGAGCACTGCTCTTTTTGTTTATCCTGAAACCGTCGCAGGCGTGCTCCGGCACGAATGCTGAAACGCTATGTGAGTGCAGGCCAGAGGGGGAGTGGGGAGAGGGGGACAATCGCACTCGGGCCCGGTTCACGGCAACCATGCCCAGTGTGAGTACACCCTTAATTAAACTAGTACTGAATGAGTACTCACACTGGATTCTCTTTACAGACTGTTAATTATACTAGTACTGAATGAGTACTCACACTGGATTCTCTTTACAGACACTGTTAATTAAACTAGTACTGAATGAGTACTCACACTGGATTCTCTTTACAGACGCTGTTCCACTTATGTCACTACGCGGTGTCCTACGATGAGAAGATATTTCCTGAGCCCCATGCCTTCATGCCTCAGCGCTGGCTACGGGGGGAGAAGCAGTCAAGCCATCACCCATTTGGTTCTGTGCCCTTTGGCTTTGGCATCCGAGCCTGCCTGGGCCGCAGGCTGGCTGAGCTGGAGATGTACCTCATACTGTCCAGGGTAAGGATCAGAAAGAGGGCGTGTCTGCGTGTTAAACCCTGTTTACACCTGCTCATTTAGAGCACCTTTAGTAGAGGGATTGTCTCTAAATTATCCACATAAATTCACAAAGGTGGTCTGAATATGCATGAATATCCAAGTGCTCCACATCTGCAATAACTAAAAATAAACTCTTCCTGTAAACATCAGTTGCTGATATTCACGCCAGTCCAAATTACATAAAGGTGTTGGGGTAAGTATAGGTGAGGGAGAGTCTGCAGTAGATAATTATTGTTTTAAATTTATTTTTCAAACTTCACCACGAGAAGCTTTTTATGTCCTTCCCTCCATAGATATATTATCACAAGAGCACTACATTGGAAAATGTTCTGTGATATGTCTCTGGAAATCCATTGGCGTTTCCCCTGCAATTAGAAGGTTGTGGGTTTAAATCCCAGTACTGCTAATGGCACCACTGAGGTACGCCTGAGGAAGGTACTGTTCCCTGGGCACCCCCCACTGGGGGCCCACTGCTTCACTTGGTGAATGGGTTAAATGCAGAGGAAAAATTTCACATTGTTCACATTGTGTGCTGCGGGGTGTTCACACGTGACTATAAGGGGCCAGGTCACTTTTTTTTGCAGCCTTGGAAGTTCATGCTGTGTGATATGTGGTGCATATTTTTGACAGTCATTAGAATCAACAGTGTTCACCATTGAAGTGAAGAAAATATATCTTGTGCTCAACAGTAAAGCACAAACAAACACAGGATGTTTTGCTCATTGGGACAATCGTCCTTCAGTGTAGCTGTTTTATTTTTATGTTCTAATTATATCTAATTATGCTGAAGAGAGCTTTTTATGCCACCAAACATTAATGGTGGTAAGGTAGTATTACAGGTCTGTGTGAAAGATATATATTTTAACAGGGTATTCAGAATTCAGGCAAAACAGGTCCCTAAAGCAGATGAATAGAATGCTTGTTCCATGAAAAGCGCATACCTCTGCTGGGTGATTCGGTTACAATGCTCTCGAATAACCTCGAGCGATTACACTCTAGCCTGTTGGTTTTTCAGTAGTGAGGGAACATTAACCATCTGCAGACCTTCAGCCTTGCTTTGATTCTCCTGTTTGCTGATTTTTGTCTCACCTAAAGTAGCTGCACTTTTTTAAAGATGTAAGTAGTGAATGTGTTGCCATTGTTCTATAGCAATAAACACACAAATACTCACTTACAGTAAATAATTACTTACAGTAGTTCAGACACTCTGTATTGACTTCCATCAGTGAGGAGTGTAGATAGTGTGTCTTCTCGATTCATTAAATCCATTTAATCCTTTACTTAATTCATTTAATGGTTTCTTACTCGCAGATTAAACGATGACTAACAACAAATAAATTATCATTGGCGTTTCACTGTAATCCTATGTATTCTAGGTTTAGAGTCAGTTAAGCTTTTAGCATAATTACTGCATCAAGTTCTTCATTAAGGTGGTGCAGACTAATGCACATCCACATTATGGGGACTGTATTTCTGGAAAGAGATGGGTGACTGGATGTTAGCAATGATAAAGTTGCTGTAGTTCCAAACTAAAGGAAAAAAAATTGATCCAAACGTGATTTGGCTGATCATACTTTTTTCTTTACTTTTACGGGAGTAACAAATTACTTAGTAAATAGATAGATAAACCTACAAAAGTCTTACAAATCTTAAAGTCTTGGACTGTTTTCTGTTTTTATTATAATTTTATTGATCCGATCTGATTTATTTCAATGGAAAACTGAATGAAAATCTGCCTACAACAATTCTTTACCAGTAACTCTGCTGAGGGAAATGAGGAGTAGGAGTGTTTCAACAGGACAGAGACAGAGTGAGGGGTAATGCTATGCCATGTAATGGTTAAGACAATTGTATGTGTGCATTATCAAGTGTATGTGTGTAATTTAATTTTATAAACAAGTTTGTCAACAAGGGTTAAGATAAAGCGAACGGTCAATATATGAAAAAAGTCCAGAGTCTTAATTGTATCCATTGTATCATTTTTATTCGATCAGACTTTAACCAATTTTGTTTGAAAGTAGATACTTTGACTTTATCTTAAATTGATAAAGCAGACAAATTTCGCTAAAGTGCAATTTCTCTGTATCTTGACAGTACTCACCACATAAGTTGTTCTTTTTTGCAGTTAATTAAACACTACGAAGTACGGCCAGACCCTACAGGAAAGACTGTGAAGCCAATTACAAGAACTCTTCTGGTGCCAGCCACGCCAATCAACCTTCAGTTTATCGACAGACAGCTTGAGCCCGTCAAAGCATGACTGTTTCGTAATGGCAGCTGAAACTTTCAACCCATCCTGTACTACTTTTATTCTAGCACTTACACGTACTCTGGCATTTTACTCATCTCTTTACACTGCTTCCCTTCCTTTGTGCCACTAATGATATCTGTGGTTAAAGACCAAATTATTTTTATGCCTTTCAAGCCATATAGCTGAAAGAGTACAATTCCAGTTGTAGTATTTAAATAAGGTTATAATTCTAATTGCATAACTGTTGTTAGCTATGGTAATTAGATCAGTATGTGGGCCCAGTGGCTATTTTTCCCAAATTGTTGACTCAAGGGCGCCATCATGAGTGCTAGAAATGGATTTAACAATTGCCTCAAACCTCTATTAACACCAATTGCCTTTGAACTTCAAAGCTATGCATTGTAATGAAACATTGTATGCATTTTCTAAATGTTGCTTATTACATTTTCCACACTGTTCCACAAACTAAGAAGAGTCACTGACCTACATTTCTGTAAATTGCTGTTATCGTACTACTAAAACAGAGGAGACAAACAACAGAACCCCATGAGTTGAATGTACCTTCAGAAATGTACCTTCACTAGCGGTCAGGACTGTTTACATGTGAAAGTAAGTAAGTAAACAAGGCATGGAAGGTCATGGTGTAAAAGAAATGCAGCTGAAATAGTTCTGGACAGATTTGTGTCCATTTTTGCATGCATTCCATGAGCATCCCATCAACAATATGGGTTCTGCAGCTGATCAGACACTGTACGTTGATGAGGTTGTGGTGAATATTAAGTAACACTGTTTTGGGTGTTCAAAATGTTCTTTTCCAGTTGGTGTATCGTTCCATAAGTCTCTGTTTGAACATGACAGATATGCAAAGTTGTATAATTTGCAGAAGGATTTTCCCTGGAACCCCAATGTACAGACTAACGGAGACAAATACAAACCTGAAGGCTGGGACTGTAGATTCTCTTATACGAAAGTGAGACTTTGTATCATAGGTCCTGTTGTTTCTGCAAACAAGTTGTACTTATCTCAGCCAGACGATTAAAAGTGTTGAAATACAGAGTAATGTGCTTATAAAAGTTCTAATTTTCAGTCCTTAATGTGTCCCAGGTGCTCTGTTAAGCTGCTGACTGCTAAAAGCACATGTGTTTTTTAAATAGTAAAAGTAGATATTCTGGTGTAAATAAAAATATCTGGCAACTAACAGTGTGGCTTTCTGAATAAGTGACCATGTTGCGATTCACATTATATTTTGCATGAGCATAAAGCTGCCACTTCACACATTTCCTCAGTGTGCGGTAAACTGGTGTAATGTTTAGTGAAGCATTACTGTCTGACACCACTCCTGCTGGGACAAAGTCCGTGTTGGATCAGTAAGAGAAAGAGCAAAACAAAAGGAGCGTTCCTCCTACTCTATACTCTTTAAGTATGAAGTGCTTTGAAATCCCTTTAATCAGTATGTAAAGTAAATGTTCTTTGAAAAGACCCCATATCTTACACAAGAAACATGTAAATAGTCTCTGTTATGATTGGCTGCCCTGTGTTTGAGACCTCATTTAATGTGGTCTCAAACACACTTTTTAATTTATATGTAAGCTGGCAGAACTAAAACCTCTGTAGGCTGAACTGGAGAACAGGTTTTTGGCAAAATGTGTTGTTTTTGCAGCTTAGTTTCTATAAGCAGACAGTATAGCTGTGAACGATGTAAAACACTTATTTGTATTTATTTTTTGTCATAAAATTGAGGAAAATGTGTTTTACATGATATGTGCGTTCTATGTTCTATATGTGCGTATATGAACGTTCTTCATATATTCATAAATAGAAACGTTTTTCATATATTCATAAATAAATACCCCTGAACATATATATAAATGTCATGGTTTTAACAAGTATGTATGCATTGAAAAAGTAAGTATGCATTGAAAAGTGCTTCTAAAAACCTTCTGGGAGGAGAAATTGGGACTTAAAGTACTGGTGGAAGACACTTGATCACATTAGAGTATAGAATGAAATGTTGATCAAAAGGCTGTTTATTCAACTTACTCATTAGCCTAGATAGCTTGGGAAAACATCCAGACCCAGATTCAGGACACCCTGACCTCAATACAAGAGCCAGATTGCTCATTAACAAGACTTTCCTGAGCTAACAAGATGATTTCTGAAGAAAAGAACTGTGTGAGGAGCTCTGTTTGAGTATTTCTGACAGACAGGATGAAGGCGGCCTACATTTAGCCCAGTCTGGATGTGGTTAGAGTGAACAGCGCCATCTAGCTGATTAGGAATTGCATTAGGAATAAATCTGGTTCACCAATAACTGCACACACTAGATGGAGCGCTTGAGCTTCTTCTTGCAGGTGTTAAAAACGCACACTTGGACGTCATTCCATTTTTGTTGTTGTTGAGCCTTCAGATTGTTGATCTTGTCTCGTAAGAGAGTTAAGGAAATGAACATTGATGCTATTCAAGAAAAACGTTTCATTTTGTTTCATTGTTAATTTTCAATTTTATAAACATTGAGTATAAATGAACCATATAGACATGCTTGTTTTACAAATCCTTTAGAATCCCACCCACCCTTTTCTGTTTTTTCTTTCTTTGTTTTTTTTAACAAACAAGCATCCAAACATTCTATTCTGAAAACTACTAGGTGCCCTGGGTTAAGTGCTTAATTAACCAGTTAATATGCAATTACTACATTACATACTTCTGTTTATTCTTTACATCTTAGGGTGGTAAAATTGTCTTGTTTAATGTACTGCTTTACTACCATCAACATGATAAACTATATCTCCAAAAATATCCAGATACTTACTTTGGGATATATCCATTACTGACCCAGGTGTTCAGCTGTGCACACATCTTCTATAATATCCAGAGAAAAGCACAGACAATAGATGGAAATTCCAAAGATTCAAAGTGTTACTGTCATATGTAGAAAGAACAGGGTACAAAGTACTAAGAAATTCTTACTAGAATGCATCTCCATAGACTACAGAAAATGAACGTTAGACAGTGCAACATCACAATACAATAAATACTGACCGATAAATATTAATGTCGATGCATATTATGCTACTATATCTAACAGCATAGTACAACATTCATCATGAGGGGGTAAGGTGCTATGTGACAGAGCAGGCTAGCAAAATAAATTGTCACAGTGAATGGAGGGATTACAATATAGAGAGTACTTCAGCAATTAACAAAATTACTACTGAACAGTAGCGTGACAGTGTTGAGCATGGAAAATCAAATATATGCAAATATGACCATGGCGTAGTAGTAATGTTGCTCAAAAGTGAACAGTCCGGCGTAGAAGCTGTCGCTGAATCTTGTAACATGTGTCGTGTATCAATGAAAATGGAAATGCTGGTGATCTTCTGAAGCATTTTAACCAACTTTTGCAGAGCTTTCTTATCCTGAGCGGAGCAGCTGCCGTATCAGGATGTTACACCCTGCATAACACCTGTAGAAACTGGAGAGGACTCCAGTGAACATCCAGGATTTAATCAGACACCTGAGGAAGTGAAAGCGTTGATGGGCCTTTTTAATGGTAGCTGCGTGTGTTCTGTCCATGTCCTTTAAGGTAGATGGTGGCATGAATTAGACCCTGTTTTCTAAAATCTATGATCAGTTCTTTAGTTTTACTGACACTAAGAGCCCAGTTACTGATCCTGACACCACTCTGCCAGGAGCCTCACCTCCTTTCTGTAGGCCGTCTCATCATTTTTGGTGATCAGGTCCACAAGGGTGGGCTCCTCAGCAAACACTATGATGGTGTTGGAGCTGGGTCGATCCTCGCAGTCATTAATACGAGAACAGCAGCAGGCTCAGGACAACATACTGCAGAGTCCCAGACCTTGCTGCTTTTGGATGGAATGACAATGTAAACACCAAACTGTAATCTACAAATAACAGCCTGTTACAATTTTTTTTATGTCAAGGTGGTCCTCAGTGGATCTGTGTGTTAGTAGTGGGTCCGAACTTAATGTGTCCCAGCACCAGCCTCTCAAAGTATTTCATTGCAAACAGTATAACGCCCTCAACAACGGACTGTGGAGCAGTGGAACTGCATTCTCTGGAGTGATGGAGCATCATCCAATACAACCATGCTGAGCTGAAATGGCTGAATGCAGTCAAGACCTGACAACAATGGTCCAATATCTAGTGTAAGGCCTTCCCACAAAAATACAGGCTTAGAGTTACTGTAGTGTAAGGGGGACAAAATCCCATTTAATATTCTTGATTTCATAAGAAACAGATGACAATTCAAATGGTGTATTCAACATAGCTATACAGCTGTTGACTGGCATGCATATTTTAAGATACCCTCTAGCTCTGTAGTGACTCTGAACTTTTGAACAGTTACATGGAAAGATATTATCGGCACGAGGCTAGGGAAAACTGGTTATTGCTATAATAAATCAAGATTGCATCTCATATAAATCAATGCCAATATGATGCATAAATCTCATTTATAATTCTAGACACAATTTAGTTTTAAAAAATTGCTCACTCACTCACTTTCTGTAACCGTTTAATCCTCACTAGGGTCGCAGGTACCCGGAGCTTATGTTTTAAAAATTGATTAAAGGTAATTCTGAGGCTACAGTGATAATGACAAAAAAAATGGCATAATCTTTAAAATATTCTAAGGCTCACCTGAGGAGCGGCCACATGCTTACCTACGAGAACATCCTGCCTGACAGGATAAAAATGAATTAGATACTAATTAAATCTGTAAATCTGTTTTATTTGCGAGTTTACACTTTACAGAGAAATACTGCATGAGTGCTACACCATGTGCGGCATTCGTTCTCTTTTGTAATCAAAAACTCGAGATCATCTGATCTGACAAGCCCACAAAATTCCTATAAAAGTAAAAGCGTTGTCATATAAAGAATCTGCTGATATGCAGAGATAGGAATTTTATTTGCACAGAACACAGTACAACAAGCTGTTACAGCACAGGCTTCCACATTTTCTTTTCCTGAGTTTAGAAAGGGTAACAATGAAACAAAGCCATTTTCTACATTCTAACAGGTCTTTTTTAACTAACAGGATATTCAGGAGAGCATCTACAGCAGAATTCCATGTCAAATAAAACCAATGGTTAATTTACTAACCCACAGGTTTACATGCCTTCCGGCAGAGTTTACGGACTGTCCTTGATTAAAATTCAGTGAAATACATTACGTTTGGGAACTACTCCTCACAATTTCATACCATTATCATATGTTTTTAATTCTTAGTCTGCAGAAAGTTACAAAGGTCCTGTGTATTGAGCAAGGATTAACGTAGTATTGCTTTACTGCCACCAATTCAGTAAATGATGTGTCAGTAAATTATACATCATTTACTACCTTTCAAAGACCATCACATTATGATCTTACATTTTATGTTCAATCAATTATTATGGCTAAGACAGATATTGTGGCACTGCAAGTCTAAGTTTATTTGACTCTTCACTGTGCCTCCTCGCAGATCCTTAGATTCTCCTGAAATGATAATGGAGGATGATTGTGTTCCCATTTGTATGAGCCCCACATATGTGATTTTGCTGGTTAGTGGATTGTAACAAACACACAGGAGATATTTCATCAGGTACTTTTACCTTGTATCTTCACTCATTGTCCATTTTATCAGCTCCACTTATTATACAGGTGCACTTTGTGGTTTGTAATTACTGAGGCTTGTCTTTTTCTACATTATTTGTAAGCCCCATTTAACACATTCATTAATAGTCAATAGTCAATAGTGTTGAAGTGTTAAACAGGTGTTATTTTGGGTGGCAGAACATCTGCAGCACAGCCATCACACTGACACGGATTGTATGTGTGTGTGCGTGTGTGTGTGTGTGTGTGTGTGTGTGTGTGTGTGTGTGTGTGTGTGCTGCAAAGAGTAGATCACACACAGCAGTGTTGCTGGGACGAGAATAGTCCACCAACCAAAAAACATCCGTCCAAGTGTGTCCTGTAGTCCGAAACTGACCACTGATGAAGCACTAATGGATGACAAATACAAGTTGTGCAGCATCATATTAACCAACAGGTTAGATGTGTGTGGACAGAAAGTGGAAATAGTCTTTTCCAGAGAATGATTCACTCCTCCAATGATACCTGCTCACTGGTGGTCCTGCTGGGTTCCAACTGATGAACGTGGTAAAAGGTGTTAATATATGATGCAGGGAAACAAACTGACTGCTGTCAGTATCTGTAAACTACAAAATGAACCTGTACGGTGAGTGGAGCAGATAATATTGATTGGTGGGTAGACCTCATAAAGTGGCTCATCAGTATATATGCATAAAGCCTGCATAATTCTGTCAGATTGTGCCAACATGCATCATTGGCTAGAACACAAATTCTAATTCTAACCAAGTTTTGAAAATGAAATGGTTGAAAAAAAGAAAGAAATGACATACAGCCTTGGATTTGTATATTAACGGAGATTTCCCAACCAGTTTTACATCTTCTCTGTACATTTGTTTCAGCAGTAGAGAAACAGTTCTTCTTCATAGATAGTGGCCTGTCTTGCAGTGCCTTAGCCAGACACAGACAGCTATTTAGAAAGATTTCATTGCAGGTAATGACATGATGTAAACAGATTAAGAACAGAAACGGTTTATGGCAGGTATGGACCATCAAGAAGAGGAAGCACAAAAGCAAAAATAGCATTAAAGACAAATCTGTACTTGAATACACTGTAAAGTAGGGACACATCAACACGGTGTATCTGTACTTTTCCCTTTGAAAATGTATGCTTACATGAAGATACTGAGTGTTTTCTTAAAAACACCAATGTCCTACACATCTGTTGCATTTAAATTTTTCCCCTGAGGTCCATGCATGGCAGTGTGTGTTCATGTACCAAAAGGAGCCAAAAAGCTGTTGCATGATGGGTTTCACGGCAAAAAAGATAACTAAACCTGATTTAAGCTTTAATGAATTCCAAGACGAAAAGTGGAACCTAAAAGACATGACAGCTGTCTTAAAGCTGTCAACAGACAGGTCTTCCCAGCCACAGAGACAGTCACGTCTATGTGTGCAACTTTTTGTGTCAGTTAGGCCAAAAAGTAAATGAATTCTCTGTCTTAGAATTGGTAAAATTCTCAGACAGGGAATGTATCTGGGGAATTTGATTGGTTCAAATTCCCCAGATACATTAGGTTTGCAAGTTAGTTAAGCTAGTTTGGTTACCTAGCTAGCTACCAAATACTTTAGGGTTGATCTTTGCAGGGACTAAATGACTCATTCTCACAATTTATTCCCTTAAAAAGCCTCCATGAAAGTGTCTGTGATTAATAACATTGTCACCAGCCACAGTCTTTAAAGAAAAGTGAAGTGGCCCCTTATAGTCACACATGAAAACACCACAGCACACAGTGTGAACACTGTGAAATTCTTTCTCTGCATTTAATCCATTCACCAAGTGAAGAAGCGGGCAGAAAGTGACACAGCGCCTGAGGAGCAGTGTGTGGGGACCCACAACCTTCCCTAAAATTAGTCCACCTATTAGTCTGAACCTATAATTCTTAGGCGCCAGCCCAAGTGGTAAACTATGTAACAGTACAACTATATTCTTGGTCTTAGGTGACAAATCAGCAAGACAACAGGTTCATCCATCTTTGATTCAGTCTGATTTTGGAATAGAAAAGCACCACTGATAGAATCCAATCAGATTTGGTTTCTCTATATATCTGATCATTTCTTCTGTCAGAAGGGGACTGAAATAGGCTAATGTTAACATTTTATGTCAAAGCTCATTCAGCTCATATCGAATTCCCTCCCATTAAACATAATGGAAAGTTTTCTCCATGGGGGGACGTGGCTTTCTCTCTCTCTGTTTATTTACTAAATTAAACTCATCTATTTAAAAAAAAGGCTTGTAAAATTTGTTTTTTGTAATATTGCCTTCTTGGCAATAATGTAAATGTGTTCTTATGAAACTGAATATGTGCATTTAAAACTGAAAAGCAGTGCACACAGACACTGAGTCACAGGAGACAGTGAGTGACTAATGGGAGATCATTTGAAGACATGTCATTGCACTTAACAGTGACTTTATGTGGTTATCAGTTTATTCATAGAGGAATTCCAGTGATTGTATAAGAAACAGTCAGGATGATCATTTTCCGGCTTCTTTTATTAGATTGAAATGAGCTGTTTTTGTTATTGTGCCTAGAAGACTGATTTGCTACCCTGTAACGAACCTCATTTAAAAGTCTGGACCAAATAGCTACTTGTAACTCGAATGAATGTGTCGTGCTAAACTGCTTGTAGGCTAAAGAGATGGATAGCTGTAAAAGAGCGGGGTTTGTGATGTCACAAATACACTGAAGACAAGACCAGCTCTTTTTGCATCTTCAGTTATTTAGACAGAATGCATTTATGCTCTCAGTATGGGGGTGGATTAATGCTGCACTATAGATTTGCATTTCAGTTTTCTTTATCCTATTAAAACTAAAGTAACAATAATGCCAAAAGTATGTTGCATGGTGGGTTTCATGGCAAATAACTAACCCTGATTTTAGCTTTTACTGGAGTTCAAGACGAAAAGTGGAGCCAAAAACACATTAGCCCATAGTGATCTTAAAGCTATCCACTTAACAGTGGCTTAATGTGGTTATCCGTTTATTAAAAGGAAGTCCAGTAATTGCTCAGCATTATTGCATCAAAATGAGACAGAAGTGAGTCTGGGTTGCCTCTGTAGACCATAAATCGTTGGAATCCGGCAGACAAAACAGTTTCACATGTCAGATTTACACCAAACTTCACGTCCTGCGTGTGAGCAGGCCGGACTGTGTGGAGGCGTTTCCTACAGACAGCTGGAGGAGTCGTGCCGAGGACGGGGGGCTCGGAGTGAGCTGAGGGGTAGAACATTAACGAGGAAAGGAGAAGCTGCTATAAGAGGAGAGCTTGCCTGGAGTTCGTGGAGAGCAGAAGAAAGCGAGAAGACAGAGGAGAGGGACGGACTTGGACGCTTGTCAAAAAAATCCAGCGCTTCGAAAGATTCCAGGAGAAGCCATGGGCAAAGCCAAGGGTAACGTTACTTCTTTCCAGCTGGTAGTTTTAATCACAGCCATGCATGCTGCTGCACATTCTCTTCAGTAGTGTAGCTTCCATGGTCGAAAAAACAGTGCTGCTGCCTAAATCTCCGCCTTTCCATCATGCTGAAGATGTAAACAGACTTTTAGAAGAGCGTGAATAGGGGCCTCATTGGGGAAAGAAGTTTTAAAAAGAACAAATAGCCTAATCAAGGGAAGTTAATTCTGCAAGTGTCCAAACAAGTCAGAAATCTGTCACTAGTGTGACAGAAAGTGTGACTAGTGTGACACTGACACACACATGCGGACACACACTCACACCTGCACACACACACACTCATTCACTCGCTCTCTGTCTCTCTCTCTCACACACACACACACACACACACACACACACACACACACACACACACACACACACACAAAGGACTGTCCTGTAGAGTAGCACCACATATGGGTCACATCTTCCATGCCTGTGAACCCTGTGGGAAGCCCATTTGGAATGTGTGGTGGCCTGTGCAATGACAGTCTGCAAGAAAACCCATCTGTTCATCGTTTAGACTCCTTTACATGAGAATGTAAAAATAGTTCTCATAGTTCTAGATCTTCCCATTTAATAGCATGACATTATTCCTCATGCTAGGACATGAGATATTTAACCAGAGGTGGGGAAAGTGTGGCAAAACCTAGTTACACTCAAATAATTCAGTGAATTGAATCAGTTTATTTTGATCCTTCCTCTAATGAAAAGTGAATATATTGCACTGAACTGTCTCCGTTTTGCTGCAACAACAATTTTGTCATGTGGGAAGAAAGTCTGTTTTTCCTGACTCTGCTCTTTTTGACTGAGTCGAAATGTGCGGCATGCGTTGTTTTTTGAGTGTACATGCAATTCAGTCACATGCACTTAAAAATAATACTTTAACTTGTATTTAAAGATATTTTGTAAGGAAAGGACTCTTTGCTCAGACACAGTAAAGTCATTAACATTTAGTTTCTAATTCCTTCTTTATAAGGAGCCACTGAAAAGGGAATTCTGGTTTGATGCTGATATCTGATGTATTTTATCTACTGATGCCAGAACCTAAACATTAATACAATTGTGAAATTGGACTGTATCCACTTGGATTAGCAACAGAGATAAATGAACATTTATAAGTATAGGTTTACTAATGCAGTAAAATGACTGACCGACATAATAGTAGCCCAGTGCCACCTAAATGCTTTGATCGTCCATAGAACAATAAACACATCCGATTTCGGTTCAAAATTCCAGCAAAATCTAAACATCTGTCCATTGCTGAAATGTTTTAAAAGTGTCTGCCGATGTGAAAGTTATTTTGTGCATCCAAACTTTTTGATGGATGAGTTTTGCTTGTGACAGCACTAAGGGTTTGTTTACTCCACCAGCTCTGTATGTATCCACTGGTTTGCTCATTTCTGTGAGGATCATGGTTCAATGAATTGTCTAATATGACACTGTCTTTTATTATCCTTTAGATGATAATGTGGAGATGAACGTTCCTGATAAAAAACAGCGCTCACCGGTAAGATGTTACATTGATCTCACTGTGGAAAATGGAATTGGACTTTAACAGATTTACAGGGGAGGTTCCCAGTAGCTTTAGCTTTGAACTTCAGCTACGGCATGAAGCAGCCTTATTCAGCCACAACTAAATGAGTAAATTGAACACATGAGAGAGGAATGAAATCATGGGACTAGACTCCTTGTGTACCAGCATGATATTTGGCTTATTATCAAGCTGTTTTATTAATCATTCATCTTACAGACAGTAAACTTTCTTTGGATGTTCACTTTGACTGATGCAAGAATCTGTGTTTAAGGAATTGTGTCTAAAAACAACCATGTGTGCTTCCAGAAAATATGTGGGACCAACTACCCAGTTAGCATCGCCTTCATTGTAGTCAATGAGTTCTGCGAGAGATTCTCCTACTATGGCATGAAAGGTAATGAGGCATCACAAATCCACTGAATGTCCAAATATCCACTGAATTCTAGAATTCATAATCGTTACTGTAACTGACCAGTGGTAATTTAAACAGAGAGGATTCGGGCCTCCCTTACACAACCTGAAAGACTGATGTGATACATACAGGTCTTATTCTGTATCACTACAAGTTTGATAACTAAACTATGTATTTTTAATTAAACATCCATCTAAACTCTTTAATGGTCCGATACACTATTGCAGTCCTTTCTTGCAATACGTATGTTAGTTATATGTAGAATGCAATGAAAATTGTTTGAGGAAAAAAACACACAAAGCCATATCGTTACATTTTGCTGATAATAATAAATAATAAACCAATAAAAATGTTTTTACATGCAAAAGTAATGTGTTTCTTCTTCTTATAGCGGTGCTCACACTTTACTTCATCCACTACCTCCACTGGACCAAAAACCTCTCCACTGCCGTATACCATGCATTCTCTGGCCTGTGCTACTTTACGCCCATAATAGGGGCCATCATAGCAGACTCTTGGCTGGGAAAGTTCAAGTAAGTTATGATGGTGTAGGAATCCTCAGTCCTACACTACCACGTTTGGACACACTGAATAGAAAATGCATTTTACACAACACATTTTGATCTTAAAACGTGAATGCACAATGTTTGAAAATCTTAAATTTGAATTCAAAAAATGCCCGCAGAAAGATTTTTTCAGCAGCAGCGGCATAAACTAGAGTATAAACTCTTCTGGCAAAAGTATTGGGACGCCTGACCATTACACCAACAGGGACTTTACTCACATTTACTCACATCTATGTACGTGACTTTACTCACTCAAATGTATAGACTTTAATATGGAGTCCCCAGTTTGCAGCTATAACAGCAAATGTCTTTACGGAGCTTGCTTTGTGTACTGGGACACAGTCATGCTGGAATAGAAAAGGATCTTCCCCAAACTGTGTCCACAAAGTTGGAAGCATAGCGTTGTCCAGAATGTCTTGGTATACTGAGGCATTAAGATTCAGCCCTTCACTGGAAGTAAGAGGTCTAGCCCAAAACCTGAAAAACATGTGTCCCAATACTTTTGTCCATATAGTTTATGTATATCTTCCTCAGACAGCATTTCAGGTGGCTCTCCATGACGCTACATTGTCACTATCAGAATAATGCATGCCCATTTTTGTTCTTTTACTTTTTTACATAATTTGAAAAGTCTGCCTGCCCTTTGTGAAAATGCCATGAAGAATGGATCAGTAAAAACTACTTGGGAAACTTCTTTTTAGATTAACTTCCCATTACTAAGAATGATTTTGCTTTATCCTGTAAAATTACACTTTTTCGAGATGAGTTTTTATTTAGATATTGACAATATATTTGAAAAAAAGTAGAATGTAGTAAAAAAAAATCTTGGTCCTACGAGACATGTAACCCTTATAAAGAAAGTGTTGGGTAAAATTGATCACTGAGTTTATCTTTGTGTTCTATTCACAGAACCATTATCTATCTGTCCATCATATATGTCATTGGTCATGTGGTAAAGTCTGTTGGGGCCATTCCAGATGTAGGAGACAGCTCTGTGCACATGTGAGTGAGTGTGTGTGTGTGTGTGTGAATTGTATTAAATGTTTCTTGTATCATATGAGTGTTGTGTTGGTGGTTGATAACATATCTTGTTTTGTTCCAGAGGTCTGTCCATGTTTGGCCTGATCCTGATTGCGTTTGGGACAGGAGGAATCAAGCCTTGTGTTGCTGCCTTCGGTGGAGATCAGTTTGAGGAAGAACATGTGAGAAAATCATGTTGTGTTCATACTGCGGTCATGATCACAGTAAAAGTCATGTGTGTTCATACTTAACTAGAAACTTAGGTTTACTTCATTGCTTCAAATGGCAAATTATATATAGAAAGTAAGTCCGAGTCAGTTCCTCTGTTCAAGTCTTCTCTTCATGCCATAAAAAGAACTGCCAAGAAATAGTCTGTCCTACCAAACATTGTGTTCATAATCAGTACACATTTTATTCCAGACTGAAGAAAGAAGAAAGTTCTTCTCTATCTTCTACATGTCAATCAATGCTGGGAGTGTGCTGTCCACTATCATCACGCCCATTCTCAGAGGTTAATAGCATTTTCACGCACATATATACTGTGTTAAAGCTTTAATGACACTTTAAAACTGTGAAAAAGGTTTGTCTTTCTATAGCAGCAGCTTAAATGACTTGCAGTTAGCACTGACCCTGGACTGAATGCATGCTTTCTGCACAGGTGATGTTCAGTGTTTTGGGGGTGACTGCTACGCTCTGGCATTTGGGGTCCCTGCAGCTTTAATGGTCATCGCTCTTGGTAAGTGCCTGGTTCATATCAAAGTCATACAGTTTCTGAGAGCAGCACCGCTGATGGAAAACAGTTTAACACAAGTGTCACATTGTGCTCGGCTGCCTCCATAGTCAGCCCGCGGCCTCTGACTTAGAAAAGTAAATATGTTTGGACAGTCCGTGAACCGTAAAACCCAAACAGATCAGGAGGAGTGAGATTTAGCCTTACTCAGCACTATGGATGGATTATAAGGACAGTGTCCTCATTTCTCAGGTAAACTACTTTACAACAATCTCATAAAGCCTAGGCAGCCTGGGTATGAATATAAAGAGGAATTCAGAGGTACTTCAAGGTTTTTTGCATTTGTCTATATGGTGAGTTGCCTTTGGAATGTCTAAAGCCCATGATCCAAACCTTTTTAATGAAGTTAAGGAATAGTGCTGTGATTTCCTCACTAACATTTGGTTATATACACTGTGCAGGTTCTTATTAGGTACACAGGCTGTTACTAATCCAGTTACTAATTAGTAATTAAGTTGCAGTTAACACAGTTTGATCACCACTTTTAAATTGAGAAGCCATACAACTTATTGTGTAATATATATATATATTATGCTGCAAAGTTTATATAATCTATAAAGTGCTACAAAGGGTTCTGTAAGCAATGCCATAGAAGAGCTACATGTGATCCCCATGTAAAATCTTGAAAAGGGACGATTAAAAGGAGATTTGTAAATGAGAAGAACCTTAACATAATGCAAAGATTCTATTTAAGGGTTCTATTAAAAACCTTTTTATTACATTCACACTAAAATGAAAAAAATGGGAGCCCTATGTGATACTTTTTGTAATGAGTTTAGTGGAACAATGTGCCATGAAATAGTCTGATTTTACTGACCTTTCTCATAAGTGACCTCATTTTGACCAAAAGGGCAATTGTAAGCTGTAAATTAACCTTTCAGTACAGAAATGGTGTGAAGGTGTGAATTGAAGGGCAGTCTTTCAGGCAAAGCTTTAGAGTAGGTGCAAATAAGTGCCCGTTCTTTTGAATTAAAGGGGCATTCCAGCCTATAGGAGTTTAATGTTATTCATCATATTAGGCGGTATTCTGTAGTGCAGCAGAGCGTTCATGATTTTGTATTGTTTTAAAAAGTTTGTCCATCAGCGTGCTATCACTGCAATAGCCAAGGATTGCGCAACCACTGGGTAAACTCTTGGTGTCAACTCATCCTGACTGATAGTCTAGATATGTAGCTATAGTTATGTTTTTTTTGGCCAAATAGACACTTCACTATAAGGGTCACTGACTAACGTTGGTATTCAGTTAGCTGAATTAGTAACATTGTTTTTCTTTGTCTAGTGGTTTTCATTGCTGGCAGTGGACTTTATAAAAAGACTCCACCTCAGGGAAACGTCCTCTTGAATGTCTGCAACTGCATTGGGGTAAGAAACCTCTAACTGTTTCATACCAAGGCTTGGTGGATGAAACAATGAATTAAAAAACAATAAAAAGGGCATGCAAGTTCAGTTGATCACTGTCTTTGAATTGATCAGTTTGCTATAAGCAATCGGTGGAGGAGCCCCAAGAACAGCTCAAAGCGGGAGCACTGGCTCGACTGGGCAGAGGAGAAGTATTCGGTATGAATAAAGCAACTTCCGAATCATAACTGCATGAACTTCAGTTAGATAATGTGTTATAAATGCAGTGTACTTAAGTGTTTCAATGTCTTCTTTCCTTCCAGAAACGCCTCATTCAGGAGATCAAAATGGTTCTGAGGGTCCTTGTTCTCTACATTCCATTACCTATGTTTTGGGCTCTCTTTGATCAACAGGTAATAATTTCATTCCTGACTTACATTCTGCCATTGTACACGTTACAGTGATTATTTTGGTGTGCAGGATTTTTTTGGTTTTTTTGAAAAACTTTGAAACAAAGGCCCAGCTTTCACAATAGACAGATATCAGCAGTACAGCACGTTCTAAAGAAATTGTGTAATTGACTGTTAATGGCACATCACTGTGCATTTCCTAATAATGAAATAATGAGTCCTGAGAGGCACAAATGTCTAAGCACTGGTCCTGTCAATGGGACATCACCTTAGGATCCAAAAGAGCAAGAGAACTGGCAGGATGGCCCTCCCTCTCCCCCCAAAGCTTAGAATGTGGGTTGAATAGGACAATACTAAATTATAGAGGAAATTTCGAAAACAAAAATAACCAATTCTCAATTCTGTTCTGTGACAGGGTTCTCGCTGGACTCTCCAGGCCACCAGGATGAACATGGATTTCGTAAGTCTGTTATACTTCCCCTTAGACCAGTTTAGAATACATTTATTCAGTTGTGACATAAGCATTTACGAAGTTCTAAGAAGACAGTCAGAAAACTGTCATGCCATTATGTCCCTTTGTGGTTTTCTTGTGCAACAACATGACAACATGTTATTAAGTGACTCTAAATAACGATGTCATGTTCCACTGTTGCACAGTGAGGCTATTTTTGTTCAAACCAACACCCAGGAATGAAAGAATGATTGCATTTACTGTAGAGGCTCAGTCTGTTCTTCTGTACGAAAACCATAAAATGAAATCATTTCGAACGCCACAAAAGTGTGACACCATCTGAATGATGGAATGACAAGCGATGCAGAGTCATGCTCCAGGTTAGTCAGTAGCAAAATTGTAAACATGGGACTGTCGTGTACCCATGACTAGTAGGAAGAAAGAAGAGATTTTGGAGGGGGCATAATTTTTTAAGGAATTAGTCAGAGTGAAGACAAACGTACTATTAGATACTGCATTTACAAATTTTCAAGACTATTCAACACACAAAATTATGTTCAGACTTTTTGGTTTATGGTCCCCTTTGTGCCACAGCAGCCCCTGCCACATACACACCAGAACTTTGTCCATTTTTCTATCTATCGCTTCTCATACGTAACTTATTAAGTGGGTACTGGATGCCTGTGAATTGTGATTAGTTGGTGTGCATATGAATTGTTTATGTTATATCTATCATTTTGGAACTAGTTCAACTTTTAGATGTGGCCAAAGCAGATTTAACAAACTAACGAACTTTGGGAATTTACAGTCTCCCGTTTGAAAACCAATGAATTACAAAAATGGGTTCAAGGATATTCAGAACATTGATTTTCACCTAAATGAATTTTTACCACTGGACAGTAATTGAAATAATCCCCTTTTATGTTTTACAGGGTGGAGGGTTTGTGGTAAAGCCTGATCAAATGCAGGTACGATCTACATATGCAGAAATCTTCCCTTGTATTGTTGCACAATTATGGCTTAGTGATATCTCACTTTTTATGGGAGATGTTACTAAGAAATTATCAGAAACTTGAGCAACAAAATTTACTGTCATCTATTTCATAAGCAATATATTTTTATGATTTTCAGATCGTGGTGTTTATTGAGCCCTGTGTGTGTATGTGTGTGTGCGTGTTCTCGTTTTCCATTCATGTTGTTAAGATGCTGAACGCTTTGCTGATTCTGGTGTTCATCCCTATCTTCGACATGGGTGTGTACCCTCTCGTTGGCCTCTGTCGGATCAAGCTCACGTAAGTGCCGCCAGGAGTTCCATGTCCTTGTGGAATGTGAAACACAATAAAGTTTTAACAGCTTTCGAAGTGCAGAAAACATGTCTAACAGTGTGACTTCTTCTTCAGTGTCACTGGTTATATAACGTGTTCTGTAAATTATGAGGTACTTACAGAGCCAATCAGCACACTCCATAAAGTCCTTCACCCTCAACATGTATGAGCATGCATATAATCTACAGGTTTTATGTGCTGGTCTAAATTAGTTATTCATTATCATCCTTTGGGCTAAAAACATTGTTGGCATTTCTGGAAGCACACACACACACACACACACACACATAAACATACACACATTTTAAATTCCAATTCTATTTGAATTAACCAGTTTACCTTACCTGGGCAGGCACTTCTTTGCAAGAGTTTTCCATTTTGTTAAATATTTAGATTAATTTTAACTGTACTTTGACTAAACATACACTAAATACCAAAACCAATGCACTGTGCTTTAGATTGTATGCATCTAATACTGCAATTTTATAGATATTATGGATATATATAGAGTTATTGCAGTCTTTCAGTTTGTCCAGCAATTCCCCACAAAGTACACAGTTAGATGGAGCTTAGGAACATTTGGATTTGCACATTTTTGTACCTTTCTGTAGCTTAAATGTTGGAGAATATGTTCTTTAGGCAAATTTTCATTATACTCCTGAAGTGAAGCCTTTTGGGTTTGCAAAATCACATTATTCAAGTCACGTCCATTTTTGATGTTTTATTAAAATCCATTCAATCATTCATTTTCTGGGACCGCTTAATCATTACTAGGGTCATGAGGACCCGGAGCCTATCCCGGGGCAAGGCTCACCCTGGGCGGGGCACCAGCCCACCAGTTAATAAAATCTATTTATATATCTTTTTTTTTTTTAAGTGTTACTTGTAAGAATTCCTTAATAAAAAAATACATTTTGACTCTATTTCAAATGCAGGGTGAGTCAAACATTTAATCTGTGAAATGCTAGAATATTAGAATGCCCTCATCATACATGTGAAATATGACCTGCGCCTTAACACCATCTTACCAATATTTGGATGAGTCTTGAGACAAATGAGTGTTAGATGTGTTGTTTAATCTAGATTGCAGTTCTGAATGTGTCTTCTATATGAGTTTTTTCCTACAATGAGGTGAAACGTCATCTCCCTCTTGCTCTTTCAGACCTCTGAGAAAGATGGCAACAGGAATGATCCTTGCTGCGCTTGCTTTCTGTGCTGCAACCATAGTGGAAATCAATGTCATTGTGAGTATACCTGGCAAATTCTTCAATTACACCACGTTTTGTAACATCAAAATAAATGTCTGCTTTTAAAATTGACAGGACTAAAAGTGCATTGTGTTTTCTGCTGCAGAAAACTGTTGTGGAAGTTCCACCAGCCAAGGAAAGCATTTTACAAGTTCTTAACCTTGCCGACGGAGACATATCTGTGCAAATTCCAGGATACACTGCCTTCCCCGATCCTATAAAATCATATGAAGTGAGTCAAAGTCAAATTTTTTTTTTATTGTGTACATTTAATATTTATCATTATTTCCTCATTTCTCTTTTGATAGAAAGGATAAGAAAAAGGAAGGGCCTGTATGTGACAGTTTTAGTTTGGTAGTAATTTTAGGCTGTGTAATGTCACCGCATCATTTTTACATTTCACCCTTTTTCAGATGTCATTGTAGCCAGTTGTCAAAAGGGAATTACATCATTTAGATTCAGAGTTATGTCATGTGAAACGGTTCCTTATAGAAAAATGAGACGGAATGGTTTAACAGGTGGAGGCCACTGACATTTGATGTGTTTACAAAGTGTTCCTTTATTTTTTTTGAGCAGTATATACAGCATTCTAATTTTTTGAATTCCTGTTTTCGTGGGTTTTATGAGCTGAAAGCCCAAATTATGTACAAATAAACAACTAAGTACTTGAAATCGTTTAAGTTGTGGGCCCTGAATCTATAATATATGAAAGTGTAATATTTTGAATGGAATTATGGAAATAAATAAACTTTTCCATGATATTCTAATTTTTTGGTCTGTATATATTCAAACAATGTTTACATACTTCTTTAAAAGTATAGCATTAGCATTAGCAACTTTGTTGTTAATAAGCAACCAATATAATGATACATGAATGGTGAAAATGTGTGCTGTAATCAGACACAGCAAAAAGTTAAGAATACTTTTTAACCAATCAGATTGCATGTTCAAATGATAAGAATATTAATATTTGAGGCCAAGCACCAAAACCTCCCACAAAAATGAGATCATCCCCACAATAGACTAATTACACAGTTACATAAGTGGGGCTCAGAGCGACTTGGAGAGATTATGAGGTAAATGCAATAACCAGCACAGCAGCTCAATTAACAGACCATGACCGGAGGGTCAGATTTGCTCTGAATTTTGCAGAAGGAACTGATTGCCAGCGTGCAGAATAGACACCTATTCAGGTCGAGTTGTCAAGGTGACATGGCTCAGAAATGGCACACACAACCGCACACCTAGACGCCTTCATCAAACTCACTGTGGTGATCAATAGATTCAGCAGGTCAGAACTGTGCCCCCATTAAAGGCCAGCAGTGGCCAGTAATAGCGTGGCTGCAAATAACATCTTCATCAGTCGCTCAATAATCCCGTCAACATCAGCAGCTCTCATCTGTTCTCTTTCGTCCTTCACCAGCTTTCTCCTTTACACCACAATGAAAACAAGCAATGCACTGAATCTGCCTGATTCAAATGTGTGGCATCCACACTGTTTTGTGATTCATTTTGCTTACTCTACCTTGGGTAGATTTGACACTTGTATGTTTTTTTTTGTAGAGTAAACAATCATAATTCGTTTTCATGCAATCTTTATTAACATATTTGTTACATTAAATGAAACAGGCTGCTTCTGTACTTTTAAAACTGATTTTGAAAGAGGTGCAATATGAAGCAGCCAATCAGAATAGAAGTTATTTGCATATATCAGTCTTAAAGATACAGAGTCTTAAAGATTTCCAACAACTCCTTTTCTATATCCTTTAGATTAAAAAGGCTGCTTCTGTGCTTGAAGACTAATATATAACATCTATTCTGATTGGTTGTCATGTATTACGCCTCTTTAAAAAATGCAGTCCAGGTTAAAACACTCTTCATAACTTCAGCATTACCGCATGGGGCTCTGCTGCTATAGGCTATATGCATAGATGTTTGTGACATTACAAAAGGAATAAAGCCGTAACGGGCTGTTTTTTAAGCTCAGTTACTATAAGAACTGGGGAAAGAACATCACCTTCTTTGCCAGTCATTACACACTCCAGCAGCTCTTTGAATTAAATTCAGGATATGAGCCCTTTAAGGTAATGTATTATATTATATCTGTTCTGGAAGAAGCTGCTATAAAAAAGTATGTTTTTATGTTTATTACTGAAACAGAATGTATGCCTACAAGCTACAAATTGTGAATGAAAACTGTGCTGTATTGGGAGCTGACACTCGTGTGCACTCTCAGTACACAGCTCTGTAAGCAATAATGAAAAGTCAATTCAATGTGTCACCTTTTTTCTGCATAATCGCTTGCATTTGTTGATCATAGTCTCTGCATCAAGTGCATCCATAACCATTCAGAGAGACATATTTCAGTGCGTGGTGAAGGGCGATGAGTCACAGCTCTCCCTCTCTCTCTCTCTCTCTCTATCGCTCTCTCTCTCTCTCTCTCTCTTTCTTTCTTCTCTCTTTGGCTCAAATACAACTGGTGACATTAGTTTCCTGTTTATAGCTAAACCCTTACTCCTATTACGCGACCGCGGGGAAACTGAAGACCAGCACACTAACTCTCTCTCTCTCTCTCTCTCTCTCTCTCTCTCTCTCTCTCTCTCTCTCTCTCTCATATGCACACACTCACAAACGCGCACCAGATCACAGAGTTTTAGTCGAGACATAAATAAACCCTAAAGAAAATCCAGTAAGGCTGCACCCAGAATGTTAAAAGCCCCTCTTATATAATGTGTGAAGTTTGTTCCACAGTTCTGGAGTGAGGCCCGCAGTGGGAGAGAGCAGATATAGAGAGTGTTGAAGAGTCTACCGCACCACAGCCAGCGAGAAACCAGAGAGGGGAGGAAGAATAGACACTCATACACATACAACATTGTATTCCTTCCTTTATGGGGCATTTCCACTGACCTCTGTATGGCTGGACTCTCTTTTACTTTTCCACATAAAAGCTGTATTTTCTTTGCAAAATGGCATTTTTATTCATGGGAAGCAGACAAATTTCTGAACGTCACACTTGTGTGCTCATTCACGCTAAAGATAACACAGATACAATACCAGGTCATATTGGTCCAATCTCATAACAAATCGAGCATAAAACAGCACACACACACACACACACACACACACACACACACATACGATATCATATTGTTACCTGTGGCGCAGTAGAGTGTTGGAGTAGTTTGAGCTTTTTAGTTTTTAGCTCATATCAGATCATGTTAAATGAGAATTCCATCAATTTTCAACATTTCCATATAATTAAGGTTATGATGTAAATATGTAAACATGTGGTTCAGATGTAAACAAAGTTGTTTGAAGTAAAATGTTCCTTTGCAGAATTATGTGCAGACATCTGAAAGGTTTAATGAAGTTATTACATCAAAGGATTATGAATATGTGGCCTGATGCCGCAGATACTGTTTAATAATAGTTTTTAAATAAGATTGTGGTTAAAAACATACAGGATGCTGTACATTTAAAAGTTTATTGTGACTCCTGGTTCCATTCACCACAATTGTAAAGAAACAGGCGACAAGCATCCCTACAGTGAAGCAGTTCACCACTCCGAATGGTTTTGTTTACTTCATCTCAACTTGAGTTGAGAATTTCCAAGAAAAAATAAACATCTTCAGCAAACAACAGCTCAAGTTCAGTAGTTTTTAAAGAAAATTATCAGTCAGTATTCAAGATTTCTTATCTGTACAGATAAAGAATGAAGCGTCATAACACACAACACAAAACACTCACAAACGCTCACACAAACACACTTCCATTCCTCATGAACTCCAGTCTGTGAAACATATGTGAATGCTGACATCACCGTTACTGATGGCAACAGACTATTCCTTATCAGCAAACTGCAGGAAAGCCTGTAAACTACAGTAACACTGGGCTTCCTCTGAAAACCCCCACAACAAATGACTGTTCCCATACAATCGCCCACTTTTCTCCTACATTAGACTGAGCATTGAGGTTGGAGGACACTGTGTGAGTGTGTGTGCCTTTTTTTTGTGTGTGTGTGTGTGTGTGTGTGCGTGTGTGCTTGTGAGTGCGTGTGTGTGTGTGTGTGTCCGTCTGTCTGTCTGTGTGTGTGTGTGTGGGGAGAGAGGGAG
>JBBPCY010000002.1:11049005-11070580 GCA_037974405.1 Brachyalestes nurse | reverse complement strand
CAAATAAACAACTAAGTACTTGAAATCGTTTAAGTTGTGGGCCCTGAATCTATAATCTATAAAAGTGTAACGTTTTGCATGAAATTATGGAAATAAATCAATTTTTCCATGATATTCTAATTTTTTGGAAAGGGTCTGTATACATACATTTATCTCTGACCTAAGTCATCTCGTTCATACTCATTTCATAAAGTAGCTTTCTATGAATTAACCCCTCGGATGTCTGGCCCCACTGTGGACAGTTTTGTAAGTTCCTGTGGAACTGAACCTGCTATGTATGCCTGTTTTTATGTCTTAACCATTGAACAAAGCAGTGATTTTGAAAAGTGAAAATTGTCTTTAAAAGGGGGTTATTTCACCTCAAGCATTCTTTGTGTCATCAGGATCCTTCAGGATACACACGTCTTCCACTTGAAGAGGCCAACTACATCACCACAATCGATGTCACACACAATGGAGAGATTCACAAATGTCAGCTCAACCTCACTGAGCACAAAGCTTACAGTCTCATCGTATATGGTGGGATCACGTGCCGACAGGTGAGACGTCATGCCAACAGTATGTCCTCGGAGATCTAGGAATGACATGAGGGATACTACATTCAGTCCATATTTCAATGAAGATCTCTCATATTTTATCTTGCATTGTCATTACTGCGTCCTGTTTTACCATTTTTGTCGTCACTCAAATACAGGTGGAAGACAACGTCACCAAATCGGACACGGGAAAGGCGTTTGTGAGGTGAGGTCCGGCTTCACCGAATGAGTTTTCTTGTTTTTGTCCTGTCTGTAGTAAAATTTAGACGCAGTGCAGTTACCACTCAGCCTGACTTGGATTCTTATTCCTTGCACTACATTGTAGAAATGTTTAACTGATTTGTTACACCTTTTTTTTCAGATTTATTAATACCCGCACAGACACTATGAACATAAGCCTAGTCGAAGACGTCCAAGTAGCAGGCGCATATGGAGTTTATTCGGGCTTAGAAATTGAAAGAGGACAGTAAGTACTTTTTCACACTAATATTCACACTTAATTACCTATGACCTAATAACCTTGCTCAGCTAGCATTCAATAAACCAGGACACATTCTGTCTTTGTGCACAAGGGGGTGCAACTGGGCTGTAAGTTTTGAAAGTATGATTTTGTTCATACTTTGTTAAAAGCCGGATCAAGGCTCTCCGGGCTGCTTCATTAACCAGTATCACTTCTTACTGATTTAACTCACACTGTTCTTTTTCTTTGCAGATACATGGGCGTTGAGTGCGTATCTGACACGTCAAAAAAATATTACATTGATCTGGGACTGCTTGACTTTGGCGCCTACTACACAATCATCCTCGGAGGGGTAAATAATATCACTCAGCGCTCCCAGTGTGGTTAATGTTCCACTGCAAAACCAATGGGTACAATAAGGTCATTAGGTTTAGATTTTCAAGTAAAAGCTTTCTGTTAATGTTTCCAAAGGAAGTTTTACACTAAAGATCTGTCTTAACCACAAGCTTCGGGAGAAATGTTTATAAAAGGACTCATCGATTCCAGTCCCGAAAGGCCAGGGTCCAGCACAGCTTGGTCATTTCACTGCTCAAACACAAATGATCAGTTAATTAGTAGGTTTTAGTGATTGTGTTCGCAGAGAATTAACATAAGTCCTGGACTCTGGCCCTCCATGAGTCCTGGTTTAGAAGTTAAAGGATAGAAACGGCTGTCATGAGTTACATGTTACTAGAAACACAGAGTTACATGTTATTAGCATTCACCATCCACAAATTGCAGCTTGGTAGTCTTAAGAAGTACTTCTTTAAATTGTCCTTTTTAGTTAGTTATCCACAGAGAAAGGTCAGAAACACTGCAAAAAAAACTTTTACCCAATCTATTAACAAGGAGCAAAGACGATCCAGACTAAACAGAGAAGACGCACAAAGTAATGCGCGGGGTTTACCTTCTGCCTGTTCTTTTTATACAGAACGAAGATAACCTAATATCTCACAAGATGGTGGATGTGGAACCCAATCATTTCCACATTGCCTGGCAGATCCCCCAGTATGTCCTTCTTACGGCAGGAGAGGTCATGTTCTCGATCACTGGTCTGGAATTCTCATACTCACAGGTAGGTCAGCCAACCAGGCTTCAGTTGTTAAGTTCCCTTACCTTCAGTGGCTAATGCCAGCACTCCTGCTCTCAGGCCCCGGCCAGTATGAAGTCTGTGCTGCAGGCAGGATGGCTGCTGACTGTAGCTTTTGGAAACGTCATTGTGCTGATTGTGGCAGAAGGAGCTGGGCTGGAACAGGTAAGCGATGCAACAGGTGTTTTTTATATTATTTAATAAAGTTTTTACCTTTAATTATTAGTCATCTCCATAGTGTAATCACTTCATTCTCTCTCGCAATCTGGTGTCAACCGGAGGATGGGTTCCTCTTTTGAGTCTCGGTTTCTCCCAAAGTTTCTTTCAGGAGTATTTCCTCGCCTCTGTTGCCTTTAGTTTGCTCTCTTTGGGCTCAGATTCAAATTCCATAAAGCTGCTTAGCGACAACATCAGTTGTACAAAGTGTTCTATGAATAAAATTGAATTTATGACACCTAGTTTGAGATGAATAGTAGTAAAGTAATCTGCTGTGCGCATCTGAAAAGACAGTTCAGGTTGTTCAGGAAACAGCTTTGTGGTAAAGGACAAATTAGTTGCCTGGATGTAAATGGACTTATGTAGACTTCTAACTCTGAATGTTTTGTCCTCTACAGTGGACAGAGTTTGTGCTCTTTGCTGGTTTGCTGGTTGCTGTCAGCATCATATTCTCCATCATGGCTCATTTCTACACCTACGTGGACCCTGACCAGCTCGACAAACTCTTTAAAGATGAAACAAATGAAGGCAACATGGATGACTTAAAGAAAGACAAGGAAAAAGAGAGCATGAACATGAAAGATATCCCAAACGCCACCAAGATGTAGCAAAACCACAAACAGCACGTGTCAAGATATCTGAATGCACTAAATCAAAGCTAAGCTAATCATAACAGACAGGGAAACAATGTTCACTGGACTTTTCTTGGTAACTGCATTCTGCCATTCAAGGGCTGTGAAATAATCCCCAGTTGATCTCTGTTACTCAGGAGTCACACTGCAGCTTAAGCAACAGAACAAAAAAAACATTTTCTAGACTTGCATAATTTCTATGGACGTATTTATCGTTGAATGTTTATAAATACACATCGGCATAAGACTGCTGTCATTTCAGATTGCTGTTTGTACATTTTAAAGATAATTTTTACAATGTAAGTATTTTCAAAGTTGTGTATTTTTGTGACCATTGACAATGTGAAGGGAGAACTATAAAGAGACTGACCAGTTTAATGTGCCTGACACAAATCAGCTTCTGATGCTCATGTTCAACCATGTAAACTCATGTAGATCAGTTAATGCTGGACTCTGCTGCGTTGTGTCTGCATTAAAAATGTATAAATAAAATGTAGCAATTTCCTCAGATTGTTTTGCTTCGATTTATTTCAGCCAATTTATTTATGTCTAGTTCCCTATAGGCCGTGCTCTGTTGTATCGCTTGCATGTCTTACAATGCTTGTGAGCAGAGCTCCAAGCACTTGCCTTTCTAACAATATGGATGCCAGAGAAAATGATTTCAACAAACTACACAGTTCAAATTTTTACAAGACTTGGGGGCTTTATCATTTACAGCATGTTTACATACAAACAGAATACAGTATAAAAGTGTATGTTTTATTTTGTGTTTAGCTGTTGTTGTCTGTCCAGCATCAGTCGTGTAACCAGGGTGATGACATCAGGATGCAGCAAGCAGTCCAGCACATCATTGGTGGATATACGGCTGTATTTATCACCCCCTCCTCCATCTTCTGCTGGCCCTCCTGATATCCCACTAGCCTCTTCTTTCTTATGTGTGTCTGTAGCCTGAGGCTTTATTCGGTTTTCATTGGAAAAGTGGGCATTGTCTTTGGATGAGGAAGTCTCTTTGAGGTTTGCAGTTGTTTGTTCCTGAAACCCCTCTGCATCACACGTGACTGGAATGAGGTGAGGTCCCAACGGAACCGAGAACGAAGGAACAGAGACGGTGGCTGTCGTCTTCAAACATCCTGCAGAGTCCCGTTTCAAAGAAGCAGCGCTGGATTGGCCTGCAAATTCCAACCAGTCTTCAGCTTGGGCACCCCTTTTATCCATACAGGCCTTTACTGCCAGATTCAAGTACTGCATGTTCTCATCATGTGAAGAGAGTCCCTCCTTTAAAACAAAAACACTGTAGTCAACACGATGGGTGTCCAATTAGAACATGTACAAGTTTTCAGTTTGATCTCCATTCATCTAACAGTTGGTGTAAAATTTTAACCAAGAAAAACAAGGCAGTCTATGCAGCTCGTAGTGCCGTGTGAGGCACTGTCCTCAATGCTGTCATGCACTGCATTCCTAATCTTAAGGCTATTGTCCAAACTTGGGCCTGATCCAACAGGCAGATTCCTCTTTTTCAGCCATGCGGAGTGGTGCTTGTGATCCAAAACTAATGATCCAGCATCAGTACCTAACCTCACTAAAGCTGCAAACAAATTTCCACAGCAATGTTCCAACATCTAGTGTAAAACCTTCCCAGAAAAGTAGAGGTTGTTACGGCCGGTTGTTACTTTCTATTAATACCCTTAAGTTTAGAAACAGTAAATGAACGGAAGGCTTCAAATGAAGTCTAGTGAAAAGTCTACATGGTCCTTGTGATTTTCAAATATATCAGGACTTATTATATTACCTTATTATATTACTTATTATATTACCAGCTCTGTGCTAAAAGCTATTTGTTTGTCTGTGTTTTCTCCAGGGTAGACTGTTAAAATAGCAAAAGTGGCTGAGGTGTAGCAAGGTGAATACCTCAGTAGGGTTGAGCCAACTGTCCCTGTTGTCGAGGCTTGGAGTGCTCTTAAGGGCACTGATGATGGTTTTGGTGAGAGCCTCTCCTACTCTGGCTTCATCATCCACCTCCTGCATTGGAACACAGAGATTGAATACCAGGAGATTCTGCGAGGCTACTCATGGCCGTTATTTACCATTCTTTAGTTTTGTGACATCGATGCAATTGATTTTTCCTTTAACCCTGCAGGAAGTGTCTGTAGCTGCTACCATTAGAGAAAATATACTACTTACATGAATTATTCAGCTACTGCTTCTGAGATTTTATGCAGTACACATCCTCCTTTGAGAATCTTAAAGGGCCCATATGATTGCTTTTTTTTATGTGTAAAAAATGTTGAAATAAAACATATACCATACCATTCACCCCTTATTCCATTCAGTCCAGAAATGGGAATCAACACTTTGCCTACTTTTTTGCCTACAACACTTTGATGTATAAGGGGTGTTCTAGTCAGGACTGGTTAAGAACAATACAGGGACAGAGATCATTTACATACATAATCAGACTTGAAGGCAGTTACAGTAACGCCGCCTGTTTTAATTCTAAAGGGTAAAGAGAGGTCAGAAAATGTAAAAATGAATTAGAACTGTTTTTTTGTACATAAACATCATAAATATTAGAAAACATAAGATAGGACCCCTTCAAGCCAAGCACAGGGCTACTTTATCTTCACTTTTATATCTCCTCTGGTAGCTGTTCTTATTCAAGGCCTGCATTCATCATCCCAGTGGAGACAGTGCCTTGACATTCATCGCAGTGGTGCTGCGAGTGATGAATCACAGATATAAGTACTAAAGAATGTTAAGCTATTCAAAATGCCTAATGATATGAATTTCAAATCCTGATAATGTGTGTGCAAGACATCACCTCCATTTTTATAGATACTACTCCTAGTGACAGTAACTAAAAAGGCATAAGGCTGTAAACAAACATGTCTTACCATCTCAATCCAAGAGTTCACGCTGACAGTTACTGGGTCTACAGACTCCACATAGTGCCACCAATGTCTTGGAACAAACAGTACCTAAACAAAACAAAGAAACGGTAATTAGTCAAGGATTTTATGGTGAAAGCTGATCCCAAAGCTGACAAATAATAAAAGGTCAAAATTTGGACTTGGTAAAATACAAAGCTAATCCGGCCTAGAATGGGGATGGAGGGGGGGGTGGATGAAGACCTAGATGAAGCTGTATTGTAATGGTCTGGAGTCAGTCGAACAGATATATTGACATTACAGAGAACTCAGAGTGTTCAGGCTTGTGGATTTATTCTCAAGTGTCTCTTGAGGAAGAGACAACAAATGGACAAACATGTGAATATTCCTCCCACCAGTAGGGGTCAGCAGCAGTCTAGGTCATATTGTCTCATTTCGCTAATCATGAGGTTACTCACTGAATGACACCTTCACTGAAAGTGACAGGGCCTAACAGAACATTGATAAGCTTCTCTATTTTTGCAAGCATTACACTTTCTATGGACATTTCTTTTGTTGTTTCTCAACACAGTGGTTACTTTGGGCCTTACTGTATGTATGTTTATACTTAGCCCGACAAATGTAGGGGGAGCAATTGTTTGGAGGCCAATGCAAACATAAAACTACTAAAACGTTTACCTGCAACTCAATAAAAAATACAAAAAAACAAATATTACTGACTGTTCAAATTATTAGTAACAATATTATCAGTATTTTGGCAGTTTTTCCACATTGGCCTTTTGTGCCAATATCCAGCATCTTTTACAGTGACTCCTTCAGTAAATATCTGAATTTTAATCTTGTTAGCTATCTGCAGACCAGGTTAGCCTACATTAGTGTCACATTTTGTTTATGTTATAGGCTGCAGCAAAATATAATGTGGCCATTCTGTGAGCTGTTAGGTAACAGGACACATCAACATTTGAAGCATTTAAATGTGGCTGTAGCTGACAGAAATATTTGTCCACTATAATGGCTTTGCCATAAGCATGTAAGCTGATGAACACTAATGAATGCATTTGCATGCAGTGTCTGGGATATAATGAACAGAGCGACTACAAAACGGGGTGTTCAACGAAAAAAGGGAAGAAGCACATTTAGGCCCATTCATGATGCACTTCTGTTTTACCCATCACTTTTTTACAGACATTTTAAAATGCTAGCAACAGTTTTTTTTTCATTCTCTTTGAAAGGCCATGGCACTGCGACAGCACAGCACTGGCCATTCAGTCTCAGTTTAAGAGAAATAGAAAAGTTACAACCCCTTTAAACAGCCCAAACTTTGGCCCTGCAGTAAACTACTGTCATACATCACTCTGTCGGAATTTGATCCAACCTGGCAGGCTTTTAGTACAGACGTTTTGTGAATGGCATCTATTAAACATTTTAGTCAGGCTGTCCTCTTAAAACAGTCTGAACCTAAAAGGCCAGTGTGTCTTTTTTAAATAAATGACACTTCGATTAATAATTTTTCGCGTCGATGACGTCGATTAATCGCTGCCATCTATGGGCCTGCCTCAATATTCTTAAGTAAGCTGTTGGCACACAGAGGTCCCTGCTACATGGCCTGATGGTTTCACATAAGTGGGGGAAAAATTAGTCTGTATAACGATGACATCAGCTGGAGTCACTGCCGTTTCTTTTTTCTTTGTTTAGTTTCTGTGATTAGACACATTTATCAGTGAGGATCAGAGTGACTGGGCTTAAAACTTTGAAACCAACTTTAGGATGTACAGAAAACTATAGTGTACAAAATCTCAGCCATTCTCCATTTGTAAGGTTTGGCTGTTTGGAGTTTGGGGCAGTGGAGCAGCGTTAAGATCTCTCTGTGAGAGTGGAAGTGTGTGTGTTTCCTGTCTTCATTAGTATGCTGTGGAAAGTGCAAGCGCTCCCTGAGAGCACACTAGCTGTGTTGGACTGCCACTAATTGCCTTGCCACTGTCTCGCCTCTCAAAGAGCGAGAGCAAAGAGGCTTCACAGACGCTGCCGGAATCAGAAGAAGGTGGATATGCACACACGCACGCACGCGCGCGCGCACACACACACACACACACACACTCATGCACCCTGCTGACCGTTTCATCTCTATTGTTCACACTGGGAAGAAAGATAACAGATTGTTTGAATATAACATCTTATGCATGCCAGCTCCAGACAAAAACAACTTTGTAAATGTTTTTTTTGGGGGGATGAAAGGTCTTCATGCTGACACCATGCGGTGATCAAGCCTTGAACAGGTTTTGCTCCTGCTATTGTCTTTCCATGAATTGACATGGTTAAATGTTCAAAAAATAGGGGGCAGCATACATGTGGAACGCAAAAATAATGCTTTGACAGTTTGTGCTTCGAGTTAGGAGCAAGTAATCTCTTCACATCAACTCCGCAGTGCATCAATGAAACCTCCTATCTGAAAATTCTGCAATTCTACAGATAACCTGGTTTCAATAACCCTGATCAGATTACTTGTTTGATTCATTTTCTGAGTGAAAAGAAGTCAACACACCCTTGTACAGGGAACTACAGGAAAATGTAAGCATGTCATGTTAAAATACAGTGCACCATTTCTGCTTATTTGCTAAACTTAACATGCTGGAAAATAGTAAAAACAAAATAAAACATGTTATGTTCAATTCAGCAAGTAAACAGTAACTATGCATTAAAATGTGCAGGAGTGTATGTTCTCTGTACATATTTTTACTGAGAAAATCAACGTTCTCTCGTAGGGCTGTCAAGAGAACTTACAAGTTACCCATTACCCATTGTAATTACTAATTACCCATTGTATTTTAGAAAGAAGTATTTTATAAAGAAAATAATTACACAACATACAGCATGCCACTTCAAACCTAACTGTTCTTGACAGCTGTGTTTTAGTTAAAAGTCCTGCAGGAAAAAAAATATTTTGATATGAAAACACTTTATTCATAGCTACAATAAAGAGATTCGTGACCATTCTTTTGTACCACTAACAACCACCTAGAGCCTTTGAGATTAGGAAGGATGCTGTTCTTTACCTGACCTGGCTGCAGAGTCACAACGTGAGCTCTGGCTTTTCGGAAAGCAGGAAATCTGTGGAGATCAGGCTGAAGCACGCTGACTTGGCTAAACACGCTGGACTCCTCATACGGTATACGTGTTGGGTACAACCAGTCAGCATCTTCAGGGGGGAAGAGATGCCATCGTTTTCTGAAAAGAAGTTATTAACATTTTTACTTATTAATGGTTTAACTTATGTAGTGTTTTTGGTGTAATTATGCAGATTTTATGATTCAGCAAACAAATACTCCTTGGTTGGCCACTTTGTGGACTCCTTCTACACCTTTAATTTCAAAAGAAAAGCTGGATGAGCAACTATACTTTAGAATAAATAGTATAGCTGTCTGCTTTTGAAATCACTTTTAACATTTTCTCATTGTGAAATGTGTGCTTCCTTTTTTCTGCACAGTTTAGTAATTTCCAATGTGACCCACTAGCTAGGATTCCCTCTTATTACACAATACCAGCAACACTGGGAGGGTGAAGGTTCCTTTTGCATCATGTGTAGCGAGCCAATGCATCTTTCTGAGGTGATGCTAACACAATGTCACTGGACAATGCAGCACACTTGGAGGAAACAGCCAATGGAGCTGACTGCAGATTCTGTTATATCAACTAACAGATGCTTAGGCTGGCTAGCATCATCTTGTGTGATGGAAAATGACCACCATTTTACCCATCCAGCGAGATCAAGGCCAACTGGGCTCTCTTGGACTTCCAGAAACAAATGGCTGCAGCACCACTGAGGATCGAATTCATGATCTCCCAATGACAGGGCCAAGGCTTAGAGCCCTATTTGAATGTGTGCTGTGAAATCAAAATACTTCCCTAACATGAGCTACTGTAGACTTCCACAGAGCATTGAAAAAGACAATTACTTTTAGAGGCTTAAATGTAATTATGCAATATATAATTAAATATGTGCTATTAAATATGTGCTATAATTAAATGTGTGCTATTAATCCCTTATAATGATTAAGAAGCAAGTGATTTAATTTCACATATGGCTTATGACTAGTTAAGAAATGTATTACTTTGCACCTGAATGGTATGAGTAGTAATTAATTCACTATCATCTTTGGTTTTCACTGCAGTTAAGCATGTAAATCCTCCACCCTCTCATGTTTACAAAAAAATAACCAACAGGTTGAATGCAGCTGCGAGGTTAGTCTTCAATGTTCTGTCGTCTGAAGAACCACCTTTTCAAAGAGCACCTTGGTGACTAACTATGCCTCTTGTTCTGCATATTTATTTCTTCTTCCCCATTTTCACTTAAACAAACCAAACATACTCTTATATCCATGCTTTCCTTACTTTGCCTTAACCTCTGACTTTTCTTTGACTGGAGTCGTTTAGGTGTACTTAGCCTGCAGTAACTTGGCTGAACAACGGACGATGATTTAAGTTTAGCTTTAAAGGTTTGAAGAATAGATGCGGACTAGTTGAGCACTGCTGTACGTCACTCTGGATACGAGCATGAGCTAAATGCCATAAATGTAAATGTAATGCGGAATACATTATAATACTTAATCAACCGTTTGAAAACTGAACTGTTTTTATGCTTGCACTTGTATAAAAGCACTTCAAACCAGAAACTAGATGCAGTTCTATGATCTGTGGAAGAGAGGTAGTTGATTTTTGTAGAAAATGTTTTTCTTTGTAGCTTATTTAAGAGGGGAAGGTGATGAAGCACTTTCGAAAACACAAAACCGATCTATTTCATGTTAGAATAATACTTTGGATGAGTAGGTTGAAGGTTGTTCATACATTTCCAATACATTTTCTGAGAGTTTTATACCATGTTCGGTGGTTTGTGAGGTCTGTCTCTGCACCATTACCTTCCTTGGATTTGAAACACAAGATTGCAGCCGTAGGAGTCGAGGTGACATGGCGTATTAGCTCCATTAGTACCAATCCACAGAGTGCTCTCTCGCCCATCACGACCAGGGTAGCCAAAGTCGGACCACACCACATCCTGCAACATTAATTTGGCTCTTTCATTAAATGTGCAGTATAAACAGTAGCATTTATTATAAATGGCCACTATGTGGAAAAACAGCAAATTAAAATAGCAGGAAGGTCTCACCACATGACCACCTCATTTGGCTTTTATTTCATCTATTGCTCCATGATGGCACAGTTGTGATACGGAATGAAAAATGACCAATTTTACTCTTTTAACACTACATTTTCTAATCTGAGCTGTCAATCATCTTCTTTCAAACTAACAAAAACAGAAAAGTGAAAAGGTGCTTGAGGATGCTGCCCAGCAACCTGGATAATGAAACCATTAACATATCCAGGAGACTGTAAATGACAGACTGTGCAATCTAGGCTTTCAGCTACTTTTAAATAGCACTATTCATCATTTAAGAAAAGCTCATGTCTGCCAGTCTCACAGGGCTTGGCTTTGGCAGAATTGCTGTCAAAAGAGAGAACACTGGCAGCTCATGAGCATTTATTATCATTTACAAAGAAGGAGAGAGAATGCCAGAGCCACACATTCAGGTCAAAGCAACCCTGGGGGCAACCTAGTGCAGCTTCTCCACCAGCACTGTCTGAAGCCTGAACATGCTAAGGGACCATAAGGTTTGAGGACAAGAGCTGGAGACACACATTGTGATTTATTGCCTCATTTTTGGAGCAATTTTGGAGTTTTCAAGTTTTAAAGGATGTTTTAAATTGCTGTAATGTAAAGGGATCATTCTAAGCACAACATATCGAAGGGAAGGGAATATCAAAAGCTATTTATTATGAAAAATCATGTGCTTCAGATGAGGTTGGGCATGAAGCAAATGGGATGATGCCAAAATGATGACAAATTTTCCCACCCACACATAATAAGAATCGGCAGCCTCTTCTAACAGGGATTTCCAGGATACACCACAGCTCCACAGCTCAATACCGAATCTAGAAGCACAGTGGTCCTGACTGCCATTTGAGACATCTGAGTGAAAGGACTTCATTAAGCTTTAACAATGTTAAAATACCCTCTACGTTTTTCAATAGAATGCAAGCCATGAGGTGCTTTCGAGATTAAAGCAAAAGAAAAATGTATTAATGGTGAAGACAGCTGAAGGAACTGAATGGCTTTTGATCCAGAAATGCATGCATCACACCCCACTGACAAATCTAAACGTAGCTGCTCAAACTGAAAAAGAGTTACACGGATCCTATGAAATTAGAATGTTTTTTTTTTAGTATTATTTCATTTTTTATAATATTTACTTATGGCTACCAGCAATTATACACATCCATGGCTGCACAAAACAATGCATCAAACATAAGCGATCAAACAAAAAAGTTCTAGTAGAGCCTGTGACACTACTAGGTAGTAGTGGGACGCTGTATGAGATTGAAATAAAATGAAATTCGTCCCAAGGTATGAGTCTCATAATTACCTTAATATGATATGCCACAAATAAAGTTGGACACAAACAGCACCAACACTTAGCTGCGATGTGTTAATACTGACAGTGGGCTCACACATTTACACAGAAGTGTGGGAAAAAAGATACCCCCAAACCAAAGAGTAATAGACTAGAACTTGATGTTGAAGACCAAAACAGCTTGCGAGTATAGTTATCAGGGGTCTGTGAAACACAGAAGGGTCCGACACATGCTCAGACCTCACTGGAATCAGGACTGTATAACAGCAAGAACAAATGCTTGATTGACTTAAACACAGTTACGGTTTGTTTATGTGAGGACCTTTCCTCGAATTAATCCAGCAGCAGTTTAACACAATTTGCTTTGTTTTAATAGTTCTGTATCTTAACCCTCAGCATGGATTTTAAGGGTAAGGGTAATGTCTTTGTGGAGAAAATTGCACTTTGAGGTCCTTTTCAGTTTTGTTTTTAGTTAATGTTCAGTGCTATTAAACAATTTCAAAAGACCTTATAAATATTTGATATGCAATTAAGATGGTTAGATATGGTTATTTGCAGTAAAATAAACTGATTACAACCTAGTCTCACTCTTCAAAATGGGTTCTATTTAGAGAAAATAATGAATGCATGGTACATCATTGGTATATATACACCAAGTGTCAGAAATGTCAATTATACTGTGACATAGCTTTTAGCCCACACTGCCCACTACTACCACTACGTAAGAGACAAAAACAGAAACAAAACATAATAGTGGATTACACTATAGGTCAAGTTACCGTAAACATGGTGGACTTGTCCTGAAAAAGCAGAGCGATGGACTTATAGTCTGCATAAGCCCAGTACTCTGAAAGAGGGTAGGCACCGAAGGGGCCCACAGATGAGTCACTACTGCCCCTGGTCCAGGACACAAACTCTGCAAGAGTCGCTTCAATATAAAAGCAGTCAGTTTCAAAAAGAGGAGCTGGTGAAGAAAAAAAGAGAGATCGAATTAAGATCTAAAAGGAGAGGGAGAAAGAGAGAGAGAGAGAGAGAGAGAGAGAGAGAGACATTGTTATGAAAATGGCCATCAGGTATAGCCCATTGCAAGACAACAACTGCTCATTCTAAATGCAATTCTTATTGATTCAATCCGTTTTCTGAATGAAATGCCCAATCCCCTTGGATTTCAAAAGCATTTTATAATGACATATGGTTCTATTTATCTACTTTTGTAAGTGGATGTTTCAATTAAATCGAGAAAATGGTTTGATTTTCTCTTCCATTTGCTTGAACAATGTGTCAGCTCCTATGTGTGAACAGTTATGATTATCAAGTGTGCCAATTTACTTCTTCTGACAGAGTGGGTGTCTCTTGTCACAAATCATCGCTGTAAAAATTGATCCAGCAGTCAAATTAACCAACATTGTATTGAAAGAAAAGTCTACCTTTGTCATGCTGAGAGAGTAAATTATCTGCGAACGGCACCAGAGCACAGAGAGCTTCACCCAACAGAGGAAGATGTCTAGAACCTTGATACCCAGCTTAAAGCTTACTTTTTTTCTTAAAGTTTTGCTCTACTGAGACGCAATGAATGTCATAATGTAACACTTGCAATACAATCTTCTCTGTAATCTCTCTATTTCACAATATAAAAAACATACAAAAACAAACATGAAACTTATATTCATGTACATACTAAAAACATTGTAGAAAGCATTTGGCACTGAAAAATACACTAAATGTATGTGCAATTTCAAATGTATCTGTCGCTGTTGTAACACTTGTCACAGGAATGTGCTTCCATTTAGACACAAGAGGAGTAGTTATGTTGCAAACTGGTGTTGTACAATAAGGCCTGGCTCGCAGTCAGCATTGCAATTTATTTCAAAGGTGCTGAATGGGGTAGGGCTCTGGGATCTGGGATATCACCAAACGCTGCGTATTACCTCTCTATAGGCCTTGCCTTTCACAATAAAACCACTTTCAGTTGACTGGGGCAGCTCTAGCAGGGTAGAAATTTAAGTGACTTGTAGGAAATTTAGTGAATTGGTGAGGAAGAACTTGAGTGTCATATTGAAAATCACTGAGATCTTAAGGAATTGGTCCCCCCTTATTTTGAAATCATGAGAGCTTGAAAATGATGATGCCAACTCTAAGCCCACATTAGAGAATGACTCTTCCATTAAACGTGAAATCTCCCACTCCACAACAGGAATGGAAACATGCTCTGTTCCCTCTACGTGTTGGCTAGAAAGAGTTTTGGATGTCTCAAAAACGTTCACTATCTGTGTTTCTTAGCTGACTAAAACAGCTCACAAGCGCCGCTCATTCATGCATAGAGGGGAAACGGGGTTTATATCAGAAATTACTCATGCTTGTAAATAAATAATGCTTGAGCTGTACAGATGTCCTCGTCACAAAAGATAGCCAACTCAGACACATTACTTAATAAACATATAAAAGAGCATGCTGCATTTGTTAACGTTTTCTTCCTGAGCAACCGCTTCAAGCCTGTAGATCTACCAGAATATGTTAACTACTATTTCATGATCATGAATTCATCTTTTCATGCTCTCTGTCTATGGTCACAGCTCTGCTGCAGAGGTACCAAGCTGCTTGTACCGGGTATGGCAACGCTCTAAAAGGCCTCGTTCACATGGACGCCTGAATCTTGAATAAATTAAATTGCGTTTTGTATCTGCACTCGATTGGCTTCAGTAAAGCATTACACTGGTGTTCGTCTGAGGCTGTTTAACTCCAGCCCGCAGCATGATGTGTAGTTTCGTGTATTCACCTGTGGGGGCAGTAATTCTTCAGTCCATATTGTTTACATGTAGGACATCTTGATTTGTAGTTCTACACTGTAAACAGGGATCCTTACAATGTAGAACACTGAAGTCATGGGACATATTCGGTCCTCCAGGATGTAAACTGAACGCCATATCAACACAGCATGGGTGTTTTCTTTGCGCTCATCGGGATTTCGGCAGAAATTGACGCCAAGAAGACGTTGCATGCTACGTTTTTTTGACTCCACCCGAATGGGCAGCCGACCAAGCGCCGGGGCTGAACGCCAGTGTGGACGCTGTGATTTGCTAAAATGAGCAGAAAAATGGTCGGCGCTCAATCCGTGCTCACCTGAACAAGGCTACAAGAGGACCAAAAGACAAGCAAGATGTTCTGCAGCTCACACCACAAAGACGTAGCATGAGTGAAACAGGCTTACCCTTTATTATTTTTTATTAACATTATTTGACTAAGAACGCAGACCCTTCAGTTACTTCATTCAAGAATGTATTTCTCTTGTTAGGTAAACAGACTGCATTATTCAAAAAATTCTATGCCATAGTAAAAAAAAAACCTTGGTAACTCTAACTGTATGGTAATTTTGTTTACTTGTATAAATGGTAGTGTGTATGTTATAGTCTCCTGGTGTGCCCTCCCTCACTTTTCATTTTTCAGACCAAATTTGCACCAGTCAAAATATATTGTGCATGGTGAAAACTTCTTCAAGCAATTCATTTTACTATATAAAAAATATGCACAATTAAATAATGAATTCAAAAGTGTATTGCACACTTTTATTCATAAAGTACTGCTATATGAATGAGGGTGCAATAACATAAGGTGCATAATAAGGTGCTTTTTTTTACATCTGTGTTCCCAGTTACACCGCTGCAGTTGAAAAATTTAACATGAATGTAATCAAATCAAATTTAAAACCTGCCAGGCCATTCACGTTTTATCTAGTTTCTTATAGAAATTCCACTCAGTCCAGAACATGAAACATTACAGCAGTTGCAAAGGGGGTGTATATATGTATTACGGTGTTCATACATATATACAGTAACCTCCCACATTCACACGGATCAGCAGTTGCGGTTTCAGTCCAATGCGGATTTTTTAACCTCCCACCTCTGAGTACAGCTGACTGTGACGTCCGGGCCTCAAGCGCCACGCAGCGGTTACCAAGGCAATCAGACATCTGAACAGAATGAAGCTCCAGCTCAGCACCACCCTAAACATAAACAACCAGCATGAGGACGAGGGGCGTGGCACCCGAGGCCCGGACGTCACGGTCTGCTGTACCCAGAGGTTTGAAAGTAGCCAGTTTGAAAGTAGGGAGGTTTGAAAGTAGCCAGTCCGAGAACGCTTTTTATTTCTCCTTGCTGCTGGTTGGCTGCTGCCCTGTGACGCAGCAGTCCAGAATTTCCCCCGTGGAGCGTCTCGAGTGTTATCGTGTTTTTCATTTCGTTCTTCTTAAAGCCCTATATTTTCATTACTGTAAATTTAATTCATTTATTACTGTATTTACCTGCTTAAATCAAAGAAAACGACAGCGCATACCAAAGAAATGTCCATGCATGAATTACAGTGCAGTCTATACAGTGGTAATATCGATATTTTAATTCTAGCACTGCGGGAGTTCAGTGTCAACTGTACAGTACAAATACTGGTTTACCTTTTCTTCAAGGGTAAAATGTTAAGCTGAGTTTAAAATGAAATTAAAGTGTTTGGGAGCATGTTTGGGGGTATATTTAGGGTTTACACTATAAAAATAGGCATTTTTAGGCATTTGTGTACCACATCACAAACTCGCATGGGACTAACTAAGGTTTATCTTTTCTTACTGTAACGCCCATCCCTTCCTCCCCTTACTCACCCCTATTTGAGTGAGTTATTGTGTTTTGCATCTGTATTCGAAACACAAGATACAGCTTTAGACATATTCTGCAGTTTATCATTTCAGTTGGCAAGCAATGAACATTTTGTAAGGATGTCTGATACAGCCCCTGTTTGTTAGTGATCTGTAGTTCTTACCATTCTCTCTGCTCCGTTTGCCAATACGAAAACATACAGACTTCTTCCCTAGACAAAGAGCCAAATGCTCCAGAGTCCAGTCCCGTCCTGGCCAGTTGTCAGTCATGTTGAGGAATATGGCTGGTTTATTCAGAAACTGGATGATCCTCCGTGCCTCATCTGGATTGAAGGGTTTAGTGGCCATAACTGCAGAGATCACAGGTGAAGACAGAGAGGAAACATGTTTTGGAGCAGTGTTACAGAATTGTGCAAAAGGCAGCTGTAAAAAAAACTCAGGATGAACAGTAAATGTTTTCTTTTTTTTACAATAATATTACTAAATACACTAAATAAAACAAAAAAGGAATAAATACAAATGGATTATATAATAAATATTGATTTTATGTAAAATATGTCAAGTTGTTACTTGTTGAAGCCCAGTATTGCTTGTAATTTCCATCCAAAACTTGGTCTGCCTCAATCAATCAATGTTGATAGAATTTCACTATTCCAAGTAATGGTTGGAGGCATTCAGGAGAAATCTGGAACCAAACCTGTGTTCTCACCAGCTCACAAAATATCAGCTACATTCTTACAAACAAATCTATAAATAAATACATTTGTTTAACTTTGTGAGCAGAATGACACACAGAAAAATGGCTTTAAGTGGTTTGCATAGGTGCCTAAGACTCTTGCACAATACTGTATACCTCTTGTGATCACATCCGGCTACAGCTATAATCCTGAATTAAAACAAAGCATAATATATTAATTTAAGAGCTGAGTTCAGATGGACATCCAAAAAAACCAAAAGCACTTTTTAAACCTCATCATGCAGGATGCCATGTGAAATATGTCAGAACTGTTGTCTTTAGGGAGGAGTTTCAGGACTATTAAAGTAACAACTAAAAAAATGCACTGAAGTCTGGACTATAACATACGTACATACTGACTAAATACTGGTGCAATTTTCCTGCTGGGCATTGCTGCTATTTACCTATCAGTGCACTATTATTTTATTGATTTACTTATTTACTCTACTTTTTAACTGTTATTTCAACCTTTATGTAGTACTGAAGGAGAGCTCAGTTTTATTATCCTTGTACAATGACAAAGATATTCTGTTCCAAATCCTCTGATCAAGGGAATCATGATTATTCAACAATGGAGAAGGAAAAATAAAATAACTTTTCAGAAACAAAATGTTCTTACTATTTTACAGTCAGTTGTACTACTCAAATTGAACACTACATGACCAATATGGCCATCTGTTTTTCAGGGTTCTGAGCTAGACCCTTTACTTCCACTGAAGGGCATCTTAAAGCTTCAGCATACCAAGACATTTTGGACAACGCCATGCTTCCAACTTTGTGGACAGTTTGGGGAAGGCCCTTTTTTTACAGCATTTTATGCCCCAGTGACCGGCCCACACAGATGCCTGACCTCAATCCCACCCAGCATCTTTGGGATGAACTGGAACGGAGATTGCGAGCCTGCTTTTCTCATCCAACATTAACGTTAGTGCCTCTACAGAATGAATGGCCACAAATGTTCCTACAGAAGCTCTCCAAAATCCTATGGAAATCCTTCCAAGAAGAATGCAATCTGTTATAGTTCTAAAGTTCTCAATCCTATATTAAAGTCTGTATTTCAATGCAATGTCAATAAAGTCCCTGTTGGTGGAATGTCCAGGCGTCCCAATACTTTTGTCCGTGTAGTATAGGTCTAATATACTTTCTCACCTTTTACTCAACTACAATTTACGCTTATAACAAAGACCACAATAAAAAACGTATAGGGTAGCATCTAACACTTGTGTGCTCGGTTACACTCCCAAAATAAGTAGTTCATGTTTCTAGGATGTAAACAAACTCACGTGAGCGGCAAAGCTGTGTTTTTTATGAGAAAGAAAAGGAAGTGAAACTGCAACCATTTTGGCTCTGCAGATGTCTGAGAGTCTCCTTGACTATAAAAACAAGAACGATCCGAAATGGCGCCAGAAGCTCCTTAGTTTTCAGGTCGGTGGGGCGCATGCGTGCTGAAGTTTGAACCGTGTTCTTGTTGACAGCGGCTGGTGTTGTTTCCTCTCTGTATCCTGTTATATGGTTCTTACTGGGTCGTGTAGGAGACTTAAAAGAATCACAGAAGAAAGAAGAAAAGCGTCGTGTCTATGGGGGCCGTGGAGAGCACGGAGGGGGAGAGGGACCCCCTTCTTCCCCCGACTCAGCCGGAGGAGACCCTCAGCCCCCGGCCCGTGAACGGCAGGGTCTACGGCAGGAGATGGGTGGTCCTCACCCTCTTCTCTGTGCTGGGTTTCTTGCAAGGGATGGTCTGGAACACTTGGGGTCCGATACAGAACTCTGCCAAGCATGCCTTCGACTTCTCCTCGACTGACATCGCCGTCCTGGTCATCTGGGGGCCGGTGGGCTACATCCCATGGCTGCTGTTTGTGTGGCTGATGGATAAGAAAGGTGAAGTGTTTTTGTGTGTTTACAAACCAGGACCCTACTTTATAGTAGTAACAACAGGACAATATTGGTTTGGGAGTTGCCCCTGTGATCAGAAGGTCGAGGGTTCGAATCTCAGGACTGCTAGTGACACCAATGAGGTACCCTTGAGCAAGGGACCATCCCCTCACACAGCTCCCTGGGTGGCCCCCATTGGTGGCTGCTGTTTGTGTGGCTGATTAATAAGAAAGGTGAAGTTTATTATTTGTCTTTAGAAAACATGACACCTTCTTTAAAGCAGGTGGTGGTCTGGTGGTTAGGGAGTTTCCCTGCGATCAGAAGGTCGCCGGTTCAAATCCCAGAACTGCTAGTGTCACCACTGATGTACCCTTGAGCAAGGCACCGTCCCCACACACTGTTCCCAGTAGCCACCCCCATTGGTGGCTACTGTTTGTATGTCTGATGGATAAGAAAGGTGGAGTGTCTCAGTTTCTTTACAAAGTGGGACCCTCTCTGTGGTAGTTTTCTCGTCTCCTCTATGGTAGTTTTCTAGGTTCAGAATGTTGAGTGTTCGAATCCCAGGACTGCTGTGGTGTGTTCACATATGACAAATAGACACTTTACTTACTTTACTTTACTATAAGGGGCCACTTTATGTTACTTTATTGAACTGGCATCGTTTGAGAGAACTGGAGAAGAGGGAGGCTGTAAGTCAATTAAAAAACTTTACATTTCTCTAAGCAAGAAGAGTATGAACAAAACCACCCCAACACTTCACTCTCTTGGACTGCTTCAGTTCACAGCTACTCCATAATCTCCTCCTTTCTTTTCCTTCTTTTACCCAGCCCAGATTTTTACAATGAAAAACATTTCTCAGTCTTTTAGTGAGAGCAGTGTAATAAGCCATACTTGATGGTGTTTAGTCAGAAACATTTTGTTATGATGTAATTTGCTTGTGAAATCCTCAGAAAAAATCAATCTAGGCCATACAGCAACACTTCAGTGGACTTATCAGTGCTGAGTCAAAGCTCTGACTGTGCCAAATTCCATGAGCATGTCTGAGATGTTTTGGGTCTTTGTATTTCTAAAAGGCTAATATTGACTCATGTGGAAGTCTCTTTAAAGTACATAACATACAGCCATGGGGGAAAAACATTTGTTCTGGTTATTGATTTTGTGTCTGTGTAAAATGTCCCTATTTTATACACTATTGACCACACTTGATTCAAAATTCCAACCAGAAAATTAGGAGAATGTTTGGAGAATATATATATATATATATGAAATGTATTATACCTTGAAAATGTTAAACTATACAACACTCTTACATTACTCTTATAATTGCAACAATTATAATAGTGCTGTTAAGAGCAGAGTGTGTGTGTGTGTGTGTGACTCTGTTTCATCCCATCAAAAACTGAATCAGGAGTGAAGCTGCTGGAATTCAGCACGTAGAATAACTTCTATACAAACACTACTGCACTCACGACGCATATGGAGGCATTTTGTTTTTTATACACAGCTCACACTGCAATAGTTCATAGCAACCTGGGCATTTTATACATACACACAAACACTGCCACAAATTGTACAAACAGTGAACAGAAAAAAGGGAAAAGTGGTTGCATTAGATACATACATATACATACATGTTTTGTTGCAGTAACGCGGCAGCCATAAAGTGTTCAGACAGCTGCCGTGTCACAAAACCAGTTTAATGTAATCACATGATGGGGAATGTAAGTGAGTCATCAGGTTGCTTTTCAAACAACAGCTCTTCATACTCAGCATAAAAATGTAAAGAACATTTGGTACAAGGAACATGAAGAATGTGCAGGCTCATATTTACGAGACCCACCTGTGAAGTATGTATCTAAAAAGAAACGGGTACCACAGTCCCTTCAAAAAATTAAAATGTTCTCTGGGCCCCCATCCCAACATTGCTCCTTATACCTTTTAATTTACTTATATTATATATATATACACACACATATATATATATATATATATATATATATATATAT
>JBBPCY010000002.1:11010273-11048905 GCA_037974405.1 Brachyalestes nurse | reverse complement strand
TCAAACGACTAGCTGACACGACTTCCTACTATTCTGATCGACTAGTCGATTTGAAAAATGCCCTTATATATATATATATATATATATATATATATATATATACATACACACACACACACATACATATGCATTTAATATGCTTTATTTATTGTAGTATTTTTTTTCATATATAAAATGGTCAAAATTAACAGTGCTTTACTAAGATTTTTTTTTTATCAAATGTGAATTTGACATCATGGTGGTGTTTCATATTCAGATTCACCCATGTACCCTGTATTGCTTTAAATAATGTGAGCAAGTGGTACTCTATGAAGACTTGCATACAAGCACAAAAACACTAAATAACCCTTAGCACCGGGGGCAGAGAAAACGTGAGCCACTATTGCAATCCAATAAACCCATGACATCAATATCTGCCGATATTGTCTGCTGAAATATGTGTTTGTCAGAGCCTGAGAATTGCAATTAAATCCTAAAACGTTCAAAGAGCAAAAACAAACACAACAGCAGATGGACCAGAGGCAAACACCTGTTCAGGAAGTTGAAAGTGGAGTTGAGGAACAGACCTGGTGAAGACCTGGAGGTAGCGGTCATCTCTGATACCGTCCTCCAGAGGCACATTGACGGCGTACCAGCGGCCCTTCCCCAGGCCCGTGTCACTGACATCCCCCGTACCTGTCAATAGGGGTGGGCGATATAACCAAAATCTTCGATCACGGTAGAAGCAATTTTCTACCTCGATAACGGTATATATCACAATATAGCAATTTGTATCTGGAAATGCATAAATAAAACACAAAGAAACTTTTATATAATGTCATTTTATTTAAACTGTGAATTGCAGCATTACTTTAATTAAAAAACAACCATACTGTTTACTGCAATGTATTGTAAGTTTAATGTTTTTTTCTCAGAACAACAGGTACTAACATAGTGCCTGACAGTATACCAGCTCTGTAAAAGCTAAAAACAAACTTAAAAAAAAAAAACAGACAGCTCACGCCTCCGTGGTTGCAGGAACCCTTATACAGTAATCCCATATTATATACAGGGTGCAGCAGAAATAACTCCCACATTTTGAAATATCACTGTGGGGTCCCCAAAGTAGGTAGAGCAGTGCGGTCCGTTCCGTTAGGTACGGTACATAATTAAGTTTTCACCATGCCGTGGTCGGGTGAGCATTGAGGCTTTTCGAGATTCGGTTGGCCTCCTTACGTGAGGCAGTTCCGTGGCCACCGCGCTCGACTGATTTAAGTCCCTGTGACTTTTTTCTGGGGGGGTACATCAAGGCTGAAGTTTTCAAACATCGTTTTGGTCCTTGGCCCAACTAAAGGAGGCTAATCAAGAAGAAATTAAAGGAATTTCGCCCGACATGCTAGTGAGAGTGATGGAAAACCTCCAAGAGCGGGTCCAAATGTGTATCAGCTGTCAAGGCCACCATTTGGACAATATAATTATTAAAACTTAAAGTAAAAAAAAAATGTCTACATTTGGGAAATAAAAAGTTTTTTGTGATACCTCGTAGCATTTTTTTTCAATCCCCCTTTGAAATGTGGGAGTTATTTCTGCTGCACCCTGTAGTTGCATTAGCGTTAAAGTCTTGCACAAGCACTGTGACATTCGTGCCTGGGCAGAGATTTAGACTTCCAGTCTTGTGTGGGACTGGTGTTAACCACTCTGGTATCCACATCAGTGAATAATTTTATTATTTCTTTTTATTTATTTATTTAAAGAATGAAAACGCCCATCACTTTGGATTATTTGGGGTGTAACCATGTTCAATATTCTTGATTCAGTGACACAAAACAGTGGTACATTTTTTTGATGTGGCTGAAAATATCTTACTTTAATATTTTATTGTATCAATTTTCAACTTTTTTTTAAAGCATTCAGCATTCTAAAACTACAATATTTGAAACTAATGTACAATATTTGAAACTAATATAAACACACTGATATAATGCAGTGTAATGCATCTGTAGTGATTACTTGTACTAATACTAAATAAAGGACACTGCATTTACTGTTTTAATTTCTTGGCTGACAAGTTATTAGTAGTGGGAAAATTATTAATAGAGGGAAGCTCAGTAGGATAGTAGTAGAGTGCTGAGTTCTATGATTCTGACTATCAGTGAACAGAAAACAGTGTACATACAGTTAGTTTAATTAGTATTTTGGGCATTAATGCAATTTTTGTAATTTTCTCTCTCTACACCATAATAGATCCTTCCCCATGCTAATAGTCTGGAAGGTGTTTAATTGATTTTTTTTTTCTTCACAGTGAATTTGAAATTAAGCAATCAAGATGTGGCAGAAGTATAGATTTACAGCTTTAATTTAAGGGAATTAACAAAGTGATTACATTAAGCTTTCAGAAATTGCGGCCATGTTTCAGAGTTCTTCCATGTTCAGAAGCTCAAAAGTCATCTAAAATAGGTGTATTTTTTTTAATACTTGGATGAATCCTCACCAAATGCTGAGTTTCATCTCTGAGAAGCTTTGGGAGGCCTTTACTGCTGGTATCTTCCTTTTCTGCCTTCAGTTTTGTCTTGTTCTATTGGGTTGAAAAAAAAAAGTATGTTCTATTGGGTTGAGATCAGTTGATTGACTTTGCCATTGAATAATATCCTATTTCTTTACTTTGAGAAACTCTTGGGTTACTTTGGCAGTAAGTTTTGGGTCATTATTCATTTTCACTGTAAAGCGTTTTCCTGTCAGTTTTGCAGCAGTTGGCTGAATCTGAGCTGAGAGCCTACACACTTCAGAATTCATCCTGTCAGCAGTCATATCATCAATAAGCACCACTGACCCAGTTCCATACATGTCCATGTCATAACACTGCCTCCACCATGTTTGATGGACAATGTGGTTTGCTACATTTCTTTTTCTTTTTCCATACTTTTTTTTCCCCTCATCATTCTGGTACAAGTTGATCTGTCCAAAGAACTTTATTCCAGAACTGGGCAAGCTTTTTCTGGCGGAGTCTAATGTGGCCTTCCTGTTCTTCAGTTTTACCTGTGTAAATACAAATGGGTTTAAAGGTAAACCCTCTGTATTTACATTCATGAAGGTGTTTTTTGATTATGGACTTTCACACTGAAACGGCAAATTTCTAATTTGACCTGGCTAGATTTTGTGAAGGGATTTTTCTTCACCAAGGCAAGAATTCTGCAATCATTCGCCTTAGATGTCTTCCATGGTCTCCCAGGCCCTTTGGTCTTGCTGAGCTCACCAGTGTGTTAAGCACTTTCCTTGGGGATCAATAACATTTTCTGATTCTTATTCCTTCTTTTTAAGATTGTACCAAATGGTAATTTTTGCACACTCCTAAAGTTCTATCTATCTCTCTGGTGGGTGTAATTTGTTTTTTCAGCCTAATGATGGTCCCCTTCACTTGCATTGATACTACCTGTTAAGTTCCAGTAAACAGCTACCAAATGCAAATTCAGTGCTGTGAAGTAACTCCAGACCTTTTACAAGGGAATGGGCCACACCTGGCCATTACACAGTTCGTCAGTCACATGTCTAAGTAAAAGCCTCTGAAAATTGAGGCTGTAGTTTCTAAAAGCTTAATGCAGTATCTTTGTTAAATCCCTTAAATTAAAGCTGGAAGTCTGCACCGTCACATCTTAATTGCTTAATTATGGTGGTATACAGAGAAAATTACATCGATGTCTGAATTCCAAAGGACCGGTTATTTTCCTGTATCAGCTGCTTTTTGTATTCTTCCCTGCAAGTCCGCGGCCTACATGTAATAGAATGATCTTCAGAGTGACTGGAAATCAGCTTTTATAGTGCGTATGGTCTTGCTCTCTGACTGTTTCCCCTCTTGTCCTGTTGTGCAGGGCTGCGGTCGTCTCTGCTGCTCACAGCTTTTCTCATGGTGCTGGGGTCTGGCCTGCGCTGTGTCCCTCTCGCAGACCTACATCTGAGACGCTGGTAAGACTCCAATTCACAATGTGCCGTTTCACCCTGGATTGCGATCCAAAGAAAAAAACATTTTGGAATGGTCTAAGCAATTTTCAAACCTTGCTTTGAAAGTCTTTCAGTTTAGTTTAAATTGTGCCATTCCGTTTTGCCCTTGGCTTCTTAGTGATGATGAGATTGTGTCATGTTGGCTATTGAAATGGTTAAAAATCTTGCACTTCTGGAAGTACAGTGTCTTCATATAATATAATATAATATGCTTGTAAAAGTGGAGACACACATCAGGGCAATAAAACACATTCTCTACAGCTATCAGGCCCGAGGGGTTTAGAGCTACTGCAGGCGAGCGAGCAGTGGCTCAAACTGCAACTGCTAGACTTATTCTAGTCAAACTCCAACGATGAGAGTAATGCGTTATTATTTGGATAGTTTGCAACGCACCTGGACAGACAAAATTGTTATTGTACTTTGGAGAGACCACCTAAATCTGATTCATATTGTTTTAAGTATAGAAGCGTATTAATAAAGAAGGCAGAAAATGTGGAAACAAAGATAGTGCACACAATTTAAGGAGCAAATGTAGGATTTAGGATTATTTAGGATTAAAATATTTAATATCAGGAAAGCAAGAGCAGCATCTCTGGTACTCTGGACACTGCATGCCACTTTTTCTTTGATACTGATACTGATCTCCACCTGAGCTTTAAAACAGTTTTGTGGGAATCCTTAAAGGAGGAGGCTGACAACCAAAAAAAGGTTTCTGCTACATACGAGATGTATTTATTGTTCTTTAGACAGAATGAATGTGAAGGTTGATCCGTTTTTGTGCTCATGCTAGCATGTTAAACCTCATTGTAGCGAGCTGTAGGCCAAAGCTAACTGATAAAGATAAAACTCATGATGAAAATGATCTAATTTAGTTCTTTAGTTTTTATTTGGCTGTACCGTGATTTAGTAACAGCCTTGAGTGACGGACTACACTGGGAACGTTTCTGTTAGTCACTCTGAGGAAAGTTAGTGCTGAAAATATATCATTTATGACAGATAATCCAGGTATAAACCAGCCATTGTAATATGAAGTTTTAAAACCCTTTTACCTTGTCCACTTCTCTTCTCGGATGAAATGAAAATATGAGGATCTTTTCCCAGACGTTTCTGAGAGTGCACTGAAGCAAGGGAGAATTTCTTCCCCCTGACATTTCATTAAGATTTAAAATTATTTTCTGACACAAACCTGAATGCTGATGTTGTGGTGGTCAGTGTTGATATTGCGGTGGGCAGCCACGAATAAATGTGGAAACACAGACTTAAGATGAACATCTAAACATTTTTCTCCAATGAAATACATGCTCTAACTGGTTTAACCCTGTTTTACCCTAAAGAAAGAAGCACACAGCTAACAAACGATGCAACACAATTTGAGTGTCTTATACAGTCCAGAAATATTCTTAGTTTATATTGCATGCAGAGCATGTATAAGATCTAATCCCATATTTCCAATAATATTCTGGCTGATGATGAAGGCCAAAACGTACTTTAAGATTAAATTTGATATATGTTTTAGATAATGATCTTCTTGTAGTACCCGGCCTCTTTTCCACTTCAGTTTCTTCACTGACTGTGAGACAATAGCTTCCATGATTTATTGATATTTAGCAGAATCCTTTCTTCCCTCTTTCCTCCACAATATTTCCTGTGCCACTGGCTGCTGCACAGTCCCACAGCATAATGGATCCTCCCCCAAGCTAATAGTCGGGAAGGTGTTTTTTAATGGAATTTTTTTTCTTCCAACGTATCTTGTGGCTGCGGACAAGGAGTAAAATTTTCATTTCCTCCACAGCACTTGATGCACCTCTTGTTGTGTTACATAACGCAGACGTTAATGTTTGTGATGTCCTAAGTTACTACACTTCGGAATTACCTACACTTTGCATGGGTTGAGCTCTATTGAGTCCAATAATCTCTGGCACCTTATGAAAAATAGCACTAGATGATCCACTGACAGGATCCCCAAACATGCCACATTTCATTTTATTTCATTTTAGTATACTGGAGTTAATTTTGTTTTGTTTTTCACATTAAATCCAGACAATAAATGATAATCATGCATTACTGTTTACAGAGATATATACAAATGAGCATTAAATGAACATTAACATAGTGACTCACTAGTCAAGGTTCAGTTCTCACACCATAAATAATACAGAACTAATTTATTTGCAGTTGGTTATTTGGTGACTCGCTTAAATGTTTTTGCTTATCATTATTAATCTAAATGCTGTAGTGTAAAGGGAGCCACAGAGCCATCCATCTTTTGAAATCGAATCATTTTTATTCAGTTGTATGTAGCACAACGTCTATGACTGTAAATATATTTCATTCCTGGCAAGGACCAAAAAATCCAGGAATTTTTTTTTTCGCTTAGCAGACAATTATGGGAGATTTTACAAACACTGGAATAAAGGGTTAAATGGAAAAGATCCACAATCTCTTTTCTTTTTCAGTGAAGTAATTACGTGTCTAATGAAGGTTTAGATAAGGTTATCTGAACAAGATATATGAAGTAATTTCATTAGGCTCACTACTGTTAAACTGCCATGTATGTCTTATTATATTTAACCCTGAGCTCATTTTAGGTTATATAAAGCTACTTTTTAAGACACGAGTTGAGCAAATTTCCTTAATGTGAAGCATGGACGTGTGTTCAGTGGATTATTGAATTTCTTCTGGTATTGGCTGCTGCAGAGTAGCAGAATCAATGTATGTTTTTTTTCTATGTGTAAAGTGGGTCGTAGTCATTTCTTTATGATGATAATACGGTTACATAAGGTCAAAAGAGTTGTTCATTTAAGTTGAGGAGAGCAGAAATGAATACTGTGAATTGGGAATTGTTGCTTATCTATATTGGTCATATACACCATATGGACAAAAAAATTGGACCTGCTTTTCAGGGCTTGGGCTAAGCCCCTTACTCTTTACTTCCAGTGAAGGGCAATCTTAATGGTTCAGTCTGACTTTGTGGACACAGTTTGGGGAAGAAGCTTTTCTATGCCAGCATGACTGTACCTCAGTGCATGAAGCAAGGTCCATGAAAACATGCTTGAGTGAGTTCAGTGTGGAAGAACTTGATAGGCCCGCACAGAGCCCTGACCTCAACCCCATCCAGCACCTTTGGGATGAACTGGAATGGGCATTGTGAGCCAGACCTTCTCATCCAACATCAGTGCCTGAAACCGAGCTTCTGACAAAAACTCCCAAATCTTGTCATTAAATTCCCTGTTGGTGTAATGGTCAGGCATCCCAATACTTTTGTCCATACAGTGTATGTGATAGAAAAACTGATGTACTGTTCATCACTTAACAAAGAAGTGTCAAATGATGAAATGCCTTAATTTGGTGGGTATTGGATTTTTTTTATCTTAATGTGCCTTAAATTTAACTAACCTGTGGATTAAATTGAGCTCCTTCTGATTTTTGTTTCCTTTTCCTGAATTGTATTGTTAAAAACCAACAAACAGGAATTTCAGAGGTGCACTGTGGCAGTTTTGGTGTTGAATAGTCTAGAATAGTAAAGGAGCAGAACACACAATAAACAGAACATTTACACACAGAATTACAATATTTGTTTGCTTTTTGACAAATAAAGTTTAAGCTGTGTTATTTATAAGAATCGGGGAGATTTTAAGAACACTAATTACCAAAATCAGCATAATATGACTAGAATATTCACTAGTGTGCTAAAACAAACCAAATGTTAGTACCATTTTAATGTGCTGTCTTTTGTATTTTGGTCATGGATCATTTTGTATCAAGGTCATGGGCCAGGAGAAAATACAGAAGTTGTCTTTTCTTTATCAGAAATTCACACTGTGAACCCCAAAACTTTATTTATCCTGAGACTGATTGATTTACAGCTGAGTGCTGCAGGCAGCAGATGCCGACATTGTTTGTATTGGTTTTGCCACAGGGCAAAATTTTGCTCTGTTTTATGGTATCAAGTCTAGCTATTGATCAAATGAGTACAGTGGCTTTTGTTTTTCATGTTCCTCCTGTGAAGAGTTTATTATATAGTGCTTTACAGTGCACAGTGTACACCTCAGTCTAGGCCCATCACCCCCTTTCCCCAGATTTTCATCTCGACTATATTATGCATCACTGTAGATATTCTTTTGGTAAAATAATGAAATGGCCGCTTAATACTAGCTCAGATACTTTCATTTCTGTACAGCGGCTCAATCTTACAGTTATTCCAACACTGTGAGTGTGATTGAACTAAAGCCATTGTGTTTCTAAGCCATTGATTCAGCATGCTGGCTTATATCTAAGCACACAGAGGTGTTGAAATAGTTCACCATGCTTACCATGTCTTATGTTACTGGAGACTCTAATCCTCTTTTTTTTCCTAATCAAAATGAAAATGAAAACATCAAAATTGTCCAACAAGAAAAAAAAAGTCTTCTTTCTCCACCAGTAGGTGTCAGCACTTGCATTGAGAATTAGCGGAGTGATCTTCCGCCTCGAGAAAGAGAAGGTTTGCTTCGTGCTGCCCTATGCTTGTGTCAAAAGTGATGAAAATCTGTACTCAATCATCAAGAGCTTTGGTGAAGCAGATTGATTCGGATTGTTGTTAAATCATGAGTTACCCTGCTGCAGGGTTCACTAACTGAGTTCAAGGGCACCGCTGACACGTTCAAACGGTGTCTTGTGTCAAAAGAGACGAGCACTCATCAAAAAATGCCTGCTGTGAGCTCAGCTGAAACAGAAAGACTCTCTTACTAGCAGATGGAGGAGCATGTTTTCAAGAAAGATGTATGTAGATCAAGCTCATCATGTTCGATGAAGCCATTTTCATGGACTTCTTATGAGGTTTTCTTTTTTTTTTTTTTTTTTTGGTAGCTGATGGATTTATATATGAGACAGGCTTCTGGAGACCTCTTATTCCCTTCATGAAGGATTCACTGCTCTATCTCTCTTCCTTTTAGAGGAAAGTTTTAAACCACAGTCTCCTGCAAAGTAAGCATTAGAAAGTCCATTATTGCGGCGGCCTCTGATTGAGAATGCCAATGATTGCTCTCAAATCAAAGCCAATTGTAATCGACAGGATAAATGTATGCAAATAGCAAGCAGAGCCTCTGATTAAAGGGGGCTGCTTGGGTGCTGTGGCCGAATTCCTGATTATTTGGGCCTTAGGATGTCAGCAGGCACATCTGTATCCCTGCCATGTGCACGGACACGGCACCATGAGTGCCACAACTTCATCAGAGCAGAGAAAATTACCAGCCATCACCACCCTTTGTGCACCTGGCAGCCAAATAGAAGCCTATCCTATTGGGCAGCCTTTCTGTCCAACACATTTTTTTTCCTTTCCTCAGTGATTCAAACATGATGATGTCATGTTATCACAGCCTTTGTTAAACAGACCAACAGCTTGGTCCACCTCACCGTATTAAAATTCCACTGCCGTAATTGGCTTTGTTTTAATAAGGGTGTCTGATGGAACATACTGTTTTGCTCACTAAGCTGCTTTGTGAATGTAGTGTGGACAAGTCGGCCTGAAACATGGTGCCAGTTCCTTTGTTGCCCAGCCCTGGAGTGATATTTGAGATCAGCCTGCGTCAGCTGTGCCAGTCATACAGGCTATTAAAGTGCAGTAATGGACACATTCTGTCAGAGGCCCATTTAATCAGAGTGTATTGAGATTCCCTCTGCCACTGCTTATCGATATTTGTTAAGTTAATAATCTCTGTCTAAATTGCCATCCACTCCCAGCCCAAATTGCCAAACTCCCTCACGCTTCCCTTATTTCAGCCTTCACTGCTGTGTCTGGACTTTTCCTTGCGCGCCAGCGGATCTTGAAGACAGATCACACAGCTGGGCTCGAGGTCACCCGCGTGCAAATTTCTGCCTCCAGTAATTAGAATGGGAGTGAATTAGCTCAGTGAATGGAACTCATTGGCCCCTGATTCGATCCAGTGGGTGAAATCTGATGTTATGATCGCCGGACTTTATGTGAGATTTAGCATAATTTTCTTATTCTTTTACAGAGTAGTTGGCAGCGGTCTTGAAGTCGTAATGATCAGCTTTGGGTTTGGGATTTGGAATCAGCTGCGATCCAATTATGAGCGACGTGATGGGGGATCACAATGAAGTCTGCCGTTAATGCAAATGTGGAGGGATTCTGCTTATTCAGTGGAAGCTCCGTCTCCATCCAGCTCCAGAACAAAGCCCAGCCACTTGCCCGTTTCATTTCGGAAAGTGTGGTAAAGGGGGTTTAACGTGAACCAGCATCACAGTAGCTGGATTGCAATTGAATAGCATATTAGGCAGGATTTAAAATCTATCACAGGAGCAATATCAGAGCATAATATAAAAGAGCACAGAAGCACAGCACAGAAGAATAGAGCTTGAGGACATTTTTTCACAAGATTCTTGAGCAGATCAGTACTTTTTTTACATTTTATTTTTTATTGATCTGTTTTGCAAAGTAAGACACCGCTAAAGATTTCTTTCACCTGTGGGGCCGCCAGCATGTTTAAGTGACTTCAAATGTGCCAGAGGTTGGAGGTTTCACTGTTGTATGGCTGGAATGGTTTCTGACCATTTGCAGTCGCAGTGAGATTTCAAATCTGGTGCACATGTTATTGGGTTTCATGTACTCATGTCATTAAAATTTTGGTCAGAAATACAAGTTTTCTGAGCTTGTCTTGATGCGGTGATCTCATTTTTTTTTTTTCATGGTGATCTTGTGGACCTTGCTACCAATAACACAAGTAACTAAGTAACAAGGTAAAGAACTAAAGTACAACTAAATGCAAGCCACAGAGGTGGAAGCCAGACTGAAATTTGAGTCTGACAGATATTTGAGAAATGAAACGAATGACAGATATTTCAAGCTCTATCACCAACTATTGGATCTTTTAAAATAAGGACATTGCGTAATCTTTTCAGTTCTACTGTTTACACTTCTCATGCGTTTGGTAAAGTTAATGGTTTAATGTATAGTTTACTATGCTCAAGAACCACTGTAATGGTACTGGAGCTTCTCGTGTTCTGAATCCTGGTTTCGGATTGCTCTGTACATGTTGTCTGTAGCAGATGGAAAGGGATTCAGAAGAGCAGTTCTGCCTGCACTGGCGCTGAGACTGTGCACTGGGGACAGGTCAGGGCCCAGTTTACTCAGACAGAGCTAAGCCATCAGGAACCTCTCAATGGATACACACTCCCTTTCCCTTCACCACACAGGCAGAAAAGGCCTGACTCTTGTCCTCAGTCAACCACGTGTCTGATGCAGGCAGCAACAGTTATTTTGACCTGTTGCTATAAATGCCCAGATTTGATTAGTTTTCTCTCAGCCTATGTATTTTTTGTTTGTTTTTATAATTGACATTTCTATTATTTGCTGAAATGGTCACTGCCTGTCCCTGTAGACACTCAAAACATTTAGACCTCCAGTTATTTATTTATTTATTTTTTATGGTAAGTCATTATTTCATGTCTAAAAAAAAACGAGACAACCTACATTTAGAAAGAATCACAGTAATTACATGCGCTGTAAACATATTTTCTTTTTCATTTGCAGGCTAATTCATGGCGGTCAGCTTCTTAACGGTTTAGCTGGTCCGACTCTGATGAGTGCTGGTCCTCTCCTCTCTACTACCTGGTTTGCTCCAGATCAGAGGGCCACGGCCACAGCTGTCGCCTCATTGGTTGGCTATCTTGGGGCAGCCTGCTCCTTTTTGGTTGGCCCTCTGGCTGTACCAGCACCCAATGATACAGAAATCGTGAACTCAAACGTCCACTGGGACCCCGAGCACATCAGGAAGAAGATACAGTTTGTTCTTTATACAGGTACGTTTCGGTTGATTGAGAATATCCCCAAAAATATACAAAAGTGTTTTCGTACTACGTGATCTTTACCTGAAAATCAATCTCAAGCAAAACGATTCATGATGTCACACCAAATCAAACATCTGACCAAAAATTGACTTTACTTCTCTTTAAAGAATGACTACTATTGTTCTGCTTAACTGACTCAGAAAATTAAAGTGTTTAAAGGGAAGAAAATAAATCTAGTCCTGTAAGAGAATGAGGCCTAACTTTGTTGATACAAGATCAGAGACAAGCAAAACCTCTGCTGGCTCTAGAAGTCCAGATGCAGTAGAATAAAATCGCATATTTTGAAATGACCCCTCAAAAAGAAAAGTATCCGTTTAACACATTTCCCTAAATCGTTCAAGAACTGAAAATCATTGCAGTTTTACAGAAATGCTGTTTGGAAATGGACTAATCTAGAAGCATCTAAATTATGTCCAAGAAAAGGTTGCATATTTATTTTTATTCGTGTATGAATACTATAAATTATATTCTAAACTCTTCATCATACATTAACCTTGACTGTAAATCTTTGCTGGCAGTGTGTCACATCAGAATTTGTTCTTTTTCTATGTTTTTTAGTGTTAGTGCATGTTAGCAGTTCACACTAACTAAGCTAGCCTGATCAATTTTACACTGAATGTGAGGAATTTTGCCTTTAGCCAGGTGAAATTATTCAAAGAATAATTCATCATCTCTTTAGTTCTCCCCAAAGGTTTTCAGCATGGGTGTGGTTAGAGTAGTGGGATGTCTGCTGCAAAAATAGGAAAAGCTTATTTTTCATTGTAAGATCAGTGAATGGCACTGATTTTACCCAAAGCTTGTTTTGCTCATTTTCACAAAGAGGTTCAATGGTTATCATAATATATAAATGAACTTGATTTCCAGACTGTTATTTGGCTGTTTCGACCATTCAAAGAATGAGATAACAATTTTGATCAAATCAAATGTTTCCAATATGCATAGGAAAGGAGATGTATTGCCAGAAGACCTTTAACAATATTATCACACTGATAAGTCTGGCCTCATCGTACAGCCTTAGACTTTTGCTCTTTGTATTAACCATGGTTAATGAGAAAATTCTTAGTCTCATTAGATGTTTCTTCACTGTACAGTATTGTGAAAAATCCATAATCAACTCCTGATGAATGTGAGCCAGGTGATGGTTAATGGTGTTTCTTGAAACCTTTCTCTATCAATGACAGTTTACTGTCTGAAAAACTATACTCAGCTTTATAGGCCAGTGGAGGATGCTTATTAAGTGAGACTGATTAAGTTTAAGCCTCACAATTTCGGAGAGATTAGAATGGAGGCTTTAGCTTGCTTAATTGCCAGTGTTATCAGTCTTTTAACAGTGTTTATGTGTAAACAGAATTCGGGATGATTGCGGTCCTGTTTTTGGCCGTGCTGTTCTACTTCCCCTCCAGGCCGCCCATGCCACCCAGCGTGGCAGCAGCAAGCCAGCGCCTCAGCTACAGGAGCAGCATCTGCAGGCTACTGAGGTACGCCGTTATCTACCAGCTCACACCGCACACCGCCACACAGTGCCAGTGCCTACAGAACAACAGCCGTCTAATTTGAAAGCTCAGTGAGCATAAGTAAAGGTTTCAGAAATACCTCTTGACTTTATTTTAGTTTTGCATAATATTCACTTTATATGTACTTTGAGTGTGGGTGGGTACAGCTGTTTGTCTGTTTACTGTGGTTACAGATTCTTCCGACAGCTTAAAACCCTAACTTTTCTTTTAAGAAATGTTCCTTTCTTTGCTCTTTAAGGGACCTCTGTTTCAATGTTGGCACAGGAGTATTGCTAAGCTCGGGTTCCTCAAGCTTTCTTGTCCATTGGAGCCTCTTTTGATGCAACTCCTTATGTAGCTTTCCCTTCAGTTGCTTCAAACAGACACAGATGCACATATCGACACACCAATAAAGCACTGAATCTCTTTGAGGAAGAGATTCAGTGCATAATGGGGTTATATTGAACATTTAGTCTTCATGTTGCCCAGTTCACCCTTTGAACCTCTTGTTTCCATAATGTGTATAACACAGGACAGAGGAAAGTCTCAGTGATAAATGATTTCTCTAAAACTGATGTATCCTTGCTCCACCATATAACAGCATATGCATATTTTGGGTTCTGATTCTGAGCTGAAAGGTAGCTATCTTTTATTTATTTTGGATTTGTAATATAATGTGTTGCACATCGTTTAATTCTCCCACCATGTGTCAAGGAGAACAGTAAAATGTATGTGCCCATTTCCAGCAATTTACTTAACAGTAGTTATACAGTGAGTAAATAATGTACATTGCAAATTATATCAGCCATACAGGTATGTAGTGCTGCAATAGTGTGCAGCGTTGTCTAGTCTGGTGACCTTATTGACATCAGTATACTTGTTCCTACTTCTGGCGAATCTGGGAATGAAGAGATGAACTTAAGCGACAGAGAGCCCTAATGAATAAGGTCTTGTCATTTTGCCACTCTCAATCTGCTCTGGTTAGTTAATGCACATCAAAGATGCAGTTCCTTCCCCCTAGATTAATTATCATGTCTTGAGTTGGCACTCTGTTTCCACGCGATAAATAGATCATCTTCGTGTGTACGAAGCTGTCCTCAGAACTTCAGTCTGACCACAGCATACTCAGTTTTCCACAGAGTCCCCTCTTGATGGAATTTGTTTATCAAAGCCAGAGAGAGTCAGTGTTTACATATCAGAGGCGACATCCTTGTGGTATGTTCACTTCAGCTTTGTTGGAATGGGTTGAAGGCTGTGGACTAGAAAGAAGTGAGCATCCAGTGGCACTGGCATAGGGACACCATCTTTTAAGCTGCCAACAGTTCACTACCCTGAGGTGCACCAGAGCTATCCCACCAACTCTCGCTGCCACTTGCAAATACACAAACTTTCTTCAGAAGTAAGAAAGCTCAGAGGAGGGGGAACAAACGAGCTCATATTACTGTTCTACAGAGTTAACTCGATTGAACCTCCTTGTTGAGATTGCAATGTTATCTGAGGTCCAGCCAATAGGAGGAGACATTCATTTGGACACGTTGTACTGTACAGGAGGTCCTCGGGTTACAACACAGTTCTGTTCCTATGACAGTGACATAACCCGAATTTTGGTGTAAGTTGAAACACACCCTAGCCTCAGTCACTTACCGATCCTAACACAGTTGTAAAATCATAAAGTTACGCCACAAAAAAAGTGCCAATTTGCTCACTCATACAGCGTGTTACTGCGTATTCTTCCACCACGCGTAGCCAAACTACCTCACCCACATAGTCTGTAAGTACGTGTCTCAATTTTTTAAAGTTTTTATGGGAGTAAACTTCACAAACTAGAAATGTTGTATGTCAAGACTGTCGTAACCAGAGGACCCCCTGTACCTGAATCTAGCAGCAAAGGCCTGTTGTGAAGCTTTATGAAGGCAGATTTCCATAGAGGCAGTTTATCAAGGCTGTTTACTGAGGTTAAGGGTAGCAGTCATTAGAGTGTGCTTATTCTTCATTTTATTTAGAGATATATATGAGTTATCTCTCTCTTTAGGCTTAGATGTCTCCTGAGTTTGAGATACTGCTCCTTTAATTGCTTTGAGTTTGGATGTTTGTGCAGGCATCCCTTTCTAATGCTCATAATGCCATCACTTCATAATGGCTTTCCTTGAACCATTTTCCAGAGTGTGATTACTGGGGTTACTGTGATGATGGAATGGGATTAAAACTGATGGAGTTTTGTGATAAAAATGGCTCTGTCTTGTGAAGCATTCTGGCTTCCAGCATGGCCTGCCAAGGACAAATGGCACTTAGCTGATGATGCTTTTGGCTTGGTGGCTCTTCTGAAATATTTCTCAGGCAGAGAAAACGCCTGCCATGCTTACCTACTGTATTCTAAATAAGCTCTTGCTGGGTGAAAAAAAGGTGCACAGGTATCGATTTTCCTTCCGGTGGAAGGTTAATGACACAGATGCAGCAAGAAGAAAAGGTGCTCTATCAAAACACTTTTACGATGACTCTCACAGGACTTCGCCAAGACCACAGCTGGACGGGCTGGGAATGGGCTTTGCTTAACACCCATCCAACTATCGGCTGTCTTCATACAGACACAGGTGATAATTTACAGCCATGGTCCTAATTTTCAGGTTAGTAAATATTTGGCATTAGCTTTATTCTGCCTTGATGCTTTCAAAAATTCACCAGCTGCCCCTGCAATATGCAGTGTGCGAAAACGCTTTTGGCACATTAAAAAAAACCAGCCAAGCCGACAGTTTCAAGGAGATAAACAAAGTGTCTTTGGAGAGTGCCGATGATGGCTGTCAGATGCTTTGTTTGGTTTATGGAGGAGCTCACCCACACAGGGAAATCAGTGTGGCTCCATTTGGGCCTTGAGGGAGAGCGCTAGTGAGCATGGCTGATGATTGTAATTGGGACAGGAGTGATTGGAGTGCCGCCAGAGAAGCACAAAGGTGAGAGGGGCTGATTCTGTAGGGGGATCTCTAGACACTCTTGGTTCTACTGCTCTAATGCAGTGATTGGAGAGATTCTTATAAAAATGCTAATAGACAAAGCATAGACATGTAGCCATAGGTCTTTGCATCAGATGAGGATTAGTTCAAATTGTGCTAGGAGCATATTTTAATGGTCAAATCTTAAGAGCCATATTGTATTCAGTAATAATGGCTGAAGGAAAGGATTTGTTGAGAAAAATCGGATTGAATGTCTGATACTTTTTTAATGCATGTATGAATTGATTTGTAGATGAGATTCTGTGTGTGTGTGTGTGTGTGTGTGTGTGTGTGTGTGTGTGTGTGTACTTTTTTTTGTGTTCACCCATTTAATCTCTTGTTCATTAAGCTCCTCGCTACTTCCCTTAAGTTTTCAAGTGTTGAATCCAAGAAGAGTCTCTTTGGATATAGATAGTTGCAAAGTGTTTCCAAATTTGTCAAGGGGGGTTTCAAACATATCTATTTAAACAGTCTGAAAAATTTGCCTCTTAGTGTCTTTACTACTATCTATTGAACCTTTCAGTCAGAGTAAACATATACATGTAGACGTAACGTCAGGCTGTACCTTGTGAACTCCCATTATGTGATTGCACTTGCCTGAGAACTACCTCTCCTGTGGACTTGGTTGTGACCTCTGTTCTCCAGATGTTTGCCTTTCTATGTTTTGTCTGCAAAATTGGTTTGGGTAACTGATGCCTGGATAATCTGAATTATTGAATATTTTCTTTGTTTACTGTTAAGTTTCTCTTTTGTTGAGCCACAAAATGTGTTGATTAAACCAAAAATCCTTTTATCCACAAAGACCTTTTAAAAAGGACAGTGCTTATTACTATTTAGTGTAACATGACTTTAACACTAACCATACTATAAGCCCTCAACTGATTACTGACATGGTGACACCTGCTGGGTATGTTTTGACCTGTAGAATAAAGCTCAATTATCCTATTTGTTTTTAAACTGATTTTGAGAAAAACTATAGTTTGCGCTTTGGAATTTTCGGACCATTCTTCTTAGGTTTAAAAGCACTGTTAGCAGTTGCTGTTGCATTGTGCTCAACGCTGCTGCCTTCTATACATCAGGCTTGTATTCAGTTTCCCATCTTGTCAAGTACAGCACACTACACTACACTATACTATAATATAACGCCATGTTCACCCTTAATATGGTTAAAAACTCATTTTGTCATTTTGTTTAAAACCTCCTGCCAAATGCATGAAATGTAAACTTACTGGTTAGACTGCTGAGTATGTTACTTATGTGAGCAGCACCTGATGAGCATTAGTTAATCTCATTAATAATAATAGTGGTGGCAGAGTCATGTATTGTAATATTGCAAGGCGGTAACGGCGGACACTGCCTTAGCAGGATTGTGGGAGGTGGTCTTGCAACGACGTGAAGGTGAGCAGGCCTTGTTCTTCTGCCCTGCACTCCTTCCATATCAATTATTTGGGAGTTTAGCGGCCAGAGGTTAGCTCTCTAATATTATTGCAGTCGTTCAGAGTGCAAGGGCCGCTACTACCAGAGAGACTATTATCCATGAAGCCCATTGAAGCTCTATTTGAGCCTCTGGATGTGGACATGGGAATTGTTTCATAAAAGATTGAATTGCCCCTCACTTTTGGCCTCTGCAAAGCATGATGTTGATTCATACACTGTTAGTAAGCCCTTTATAAATGCAGCTTACAACAAGTTTAAGGTTGCATAGAATTGTGCTCAGACCTTAAGTTCATGTTACCAGTTATCTGTTTGTTTTGCTAACCCCATTTTGTCACAGGGCATTAGACCTGGAGTAACTTATAAAAATGCAACTACGGTCCTCAAGGAGAATAGAATCCTAGCTGTAACTGATTCTCAGATTTCTCTCTGTTCTGGGTTCACAATGTGTGGGATGAATGCAAGTGCCAAAGTACATTTATTATACTGAGTGAATCGACTAAGGGGGCCTTATGGTTATGTATATAGCCACTTTTCCCTGAAGGTGAGGAACAAGGTACAGCACCGTGTGCCCCACTTTGCTGTTAAACTCGATAAAGAAGACCTTATAGAACTTTAGGAAGTTGTACGTAATAATGCTTTAAAAGTGGTTGAGACTGTATGAGCCTACCCTCATCGCTGTCATCTGCCTCACATGCATAAATAAAAGTTCCTTCAGACAGACACCCAAGAGTCTGACATCACATTCTACAGTGTACCTAATTTCTCTCCTTGAGATTAGAGTAGTTACAAGCATAGCTGTGCTGGTGGTTTCTTTCAGAAAGGTCCAGTACTATAACTAATTTAAAAAATGTCAAGTCACCTAATTCTTTAGATCTGTGTAATGTAACAAAACGGATCTGAAGACATCTGGCAAAGGATATTGTCTTTTTTATTAGTTTTCCTTATGCTTTTGATCTTAATCTTCTGATGCTTCTGTTGTTTAATCTTCTGATACTTAGAAAAGTGTGGAGATGATTGCATTTCTGTGTAAAGTCTATTGTAACTTTTTGAACTGTTGATGAACAACATGTGGAATAAAAGACTTGAAAGCCCAGAAAAGAAAGTGGGGAAGTTGACAGTCAGAATAACAATTTAAAGGTTGAATCTAAATATGCAGCTACTCTAAAATCTTAACTGCAGGAACATCTTATCTTTTTTAATACGCGTAGTTTCTTTCTGCTTCTTGTTTTAACAGTAATATGAGGTTCCTGATGATAGCGCTTGCCTATTCGGTACCTACAGGAGTGCTGGCTGGATGGTCTGGTGTGTTAGACATGATTCTGACTCCTATCAGAGTCAGCCAGGTAAGGAATCATATTTCTTCACTTAAAGAAATTGGTTGAAAGACGGTGGGGTTTTTTGTTGTGTTGTTTTGTATTTTTAATGTAAGTTTTGATTGGCTTTGCAAAGCATTATAATTTCAAGCGCCACTAAACAAAATTTAATGACGATAGTAGCAATACAGAAGTGTTTGTAAATTGATGGCTGTTTATTTTCAGTAGAACACATTGACTTTCATATGCAATATCAGTATGTAGGAGCTGAGGGGTGGGGGGTTAATGTTTTTTAAACTGCAATTACCTGAGGATCGGCATCAGTCTGATCCTCCTTTTTTTTCTTTTTTTTTTTTGCTGCGTCAATGAGCAGTTTAATTATGAGCAAGGCAAATATACAAAAAATGTAATTTCCTTGTCCAAAATGAATGTTGACTCATAATTAACCCCAGGGCATACGCACAAATACAACAGCCGTAACTGAGTGCCCACAGAAAAATCTTCAAAAATTGCTTTCCTTCCTGGGCTGTCTCATTAAAAACTGGCAAGTTGGTGTGAATAGACTTTGAACTTAAGAACTGTTGTTGAAAAGATATAATTATGGTGGTCTTTTTTTTTTCTTCAATCCAAAGCTATCCACATCAGTGCCTAATCAAACATACATGCTAGAGACTGCTTTATTTGCATGTTTGCAAAAATACTCCACGTTCAACAGTCCTAGAATGTAATTAGATGAGTCCTCCAGCTCGGCGTCCCTGATTCTTCCCAGCCTCCTCACATTTGCATCTGAAACCTGAGGGCGGTGAGATAAAACGGGCATATAGAACTCAAGGCTGATCTGAACACAGGGCCTGAGGGAGCCAAAGATGTGAAGTTTCGCTGTCCCTTGTGTGGCAGTTCTGTTCAAGGTTATCATTAGACAGGTGTTGTTGCAAACGAAATCAGACAAAGGCACGATGCCCTCTTCTTGTGTCTCTCACAGCTGTCAGGATCGTCATCAATGTATCTGTCTTCACTTTCAAGCTTCGATTCCCTTGGAGAATATGGTTATTAATAGCACCTCCCTGAAGCACTGTCTGATTTCAGTTTGTGCTTTCACTTGCCATTTGTTCTTTTGTTTTTTTCTTTAACCTTCCCCGAATCTTCATTTTGTAAGACGAGACCAATTAGAAAAGAATAGAATTAAAAACTCTTGTTCCTGTCATGTTGCACTCTTGGACTCTTGGTTATGCAGTATTAATGTTTCTACTCATTTGGCTAAAACAATACAGTTTTACTTAGTTGGACACAAAAAAACTTCGCAAACTTTTGCTAAACTTTTTGCAAAATGGATATGCTCAGATAAAGTACCCACTGTGAGAATGTCTCATGACATCATAGGCATCTCATATATCCAATTTCTGTTCATTAATCGTGTCTCAGTCACATCACACATTTGACATCTTTTACTGGTCCAGTGTGTCTACAGGGGTGACTGTCCTCAGGTTTGCTGGAGCTGCAAACTTGTGTGTGCACTGTTGACAGTAGTGCCCCTCGTAGAGTTCCATACATTGATATGTGGCAGGGAGCCTGATTCCTGGTAAAGTATGAAGATGTCAAATCACAATGGCGAGAAGGAAGTTGACATAAACATTAGGTGCTAATTGAGTATCCAAAGAACAGGAAAAGATGACCACTTTCACTTCTACTTTGAATAAGTTCAAGACACTTGGGTGGGCTGCATTAGTGGGACGGTTGTTGCTAAAACGAGGATGATACACCCGTTGCTCGGACTAGTTACGCCTAGGCCAGCTAAATTAGTTTTAGTTGTGCATGTCCATGTGAAACAAAATGAAATGATGACTGTTGCTAAGCAAAGCAGAATTGCTGTATGGGTTCATACTGCTGACAACTTTGACCCACTTTCATTGGTCCATTTATGACCAAAGTAAAAAAAAAAAGCAGCAATAAGTTCAGTTTAGGTTTTATATCATGTATATAATATATATTATATAGGATAGTGTGTACGTACAGCCACAATGATAGATTTGTGTACCAGATTAAGTTAAAAACGAAAAATACCTGGGTGAACATAGCAGAATAGCGTTCCTTTTTGAACCACAATCGTGTATTTTGGGGTTCATGACCTCTCTGTCTCCTGTCTCAGTGAAAATTCAGCTTACAACCAGTTGATGTAACAATTATAAAGACACATCCAGAAAATTACGACCAACTTAAGCCCTTTTGGTGTAATTAGCCCTTGGGCTTGGTCAGATTGCATTTTTGTGTGCGTGGTGGTGTTGTAAGTTATTCTGTTAGAGTGGAATGAGACCAGGCAAGAGAGTACAATAAAGTGCACAAGACTACATCACTGTAATTAGCATTGTTTAAGAGGAAGCTCCCTGACTGCGCAAATCAGTCGCATGTAATTGCTCCGTTAATGGAGACTGGCCATTAGGCTTGCGCTGAGTGGCTGCAGGCTCTGATTATAAAGACTTCTTTTGCCCTTGGAAAGTCACTTCCTACTTACGGTGGTTTGCTCAGTGTGAGCATAAAAGAGGCAGTGAAAGAACCGCAAAAAGCACAGAGAGAGGTGTACACTAGTTATGTTGAAAAAAGGGCTGTTTTCTCTGATGAAACTGCAAGGAAACTGCTGTAGGTTGGTGAGGTAGAGCTTGTTTCATCCACTGATGCCATGTTTGTTTGCCCCCAGGCTTCAAGCAAGAGAGTATTAAGGGGCATAAACACACTAATGTGCCAAAAGCCTGAAGCCTTGGCTGTAACTTCTCATTCGCATTTGTTTGTTATTGACTGTGTTTCAAAAATGCTTGATAACGCCTTAACATGCCACAAATTTTGTCTTTTCTGCTTCCACTTAGCATATAGCCATTAATTAACTTCTTTCCTCCGAAGTAAGTGCTTGGAATTGCTTCCTGGCTGACAAATGGCTATTAAAAATGGGTATTTGCTTGCCTAATTAGTGTAAACACTTACTTGGAAGTGGCATTTGGTGTTTGTGAGAAAGCCCAAACATATGAACAATCTGTCTGTATAGAGCAGAAGCATGTTATGGCAGTGGTTAACGTCTTCCTCACAAACCGATCTTTGATTTCATTGTACCAAAGATTGTAATTACCAGAATACACAAGATGGAGCCTGTATCATTTTTATTTTTTGACCCATTATTTTTAAATTCATTGTTTTGTCCGTCAGACATCGAATTGAGACATTTTTAAGGGTCTCTTTGTTTTGATGTTTTTCTGAAATGCAGTCCCTTGTACTGCAGGAGCATTGCCACGCTTGACCCCAGGTTTGACCTTCCTTGCACTGTCTGATGTATAACGTCTGCCTGGACTTGAACCAGAGTGCTCCAGTCTCTAGACGTGTACCATGGACAGAATGCAGACTGGCAATTTTCTGTTCACCTGATTGACGTGTTCTCTCTCAGAAAGCAGACACGCTGCTTCAATCTGCAGTCGGTTTTCTATGAGCAATGCTCCTGCATCACAAGCAATGAATAATCCTGTCTTTTTTTCCTTTCTCCACCTCTCTCGCTCCCCCCCCACCCGTGCACATGGATATTGTCACTGTCAGAAAAAAACATGAGAGGGAAAAGACATTCTTAACATACGTTTATGGAAAAAAGATTTCATGCAGGCAATTTTGGATGTCTATTGGCCCGTAAATTATGAAATTTTAGCACGGTGTAAAAGCCGCTGGCGTTTTCACATTATGTAAAATTTTCTCTCTCCTTTTCTCTCCGTGTCTCTCTTGTCCTCATTGTATAACAGGTTGATGCTGGATGGATAGGATTTTGGTCCATAGTTGGAGGCTGTGTGTTCGGAGTTGCTATGGCAAGGTAAGCACCAACATGTTGTATTGTGGTGGGAGGAAGCAGTGTAACCATGTAATGCAAGTTTTATATCTAACAATACTTGATATGCTGTACATATCTTGGGAATCTCCTGTGCGCAGTGGTGTCGAGAGATAAAGTGTTCTCCTCTTTTTCTCGCTGACCTTGGAAAACATTATTTTGTCAATGTCACTGTTTTGTAAAGCCCAGCTTTTTTTTTGTGTGTGGCCAGTTTAGATTCTCCCAGACTCCCCAGTTAATTTACCCTTGCCCTCCTAACTTATTAAAATCAGCTTTGTAATGAGCAGCAGCCGAAAATGCTAATCAAGTGGCCGCGTCACAAAGCTGACAGATAGGCACTGGAGCAAAAGAAATGTTTTTGTCTAAAGTTGATGAATAACTGTTTTGTTGTTGGTCCCAATCAGCAGTTCTGGGAACAGCTAACATTTTGAAAATGTTGTAATTAGGAACATTAGTGTGTAACACTTTCTGTTAATCAGTTGGCAAAGCATTGATTCGGGGTTAGAACTGGGACAGCAGTGAAGTTAGTGCTGAGACATGATGGAGCTTACACCACTTGAGGACTGTGGGGCAAACGAGAACCCAATGAAATGCTCCAGATCGGCTTGTTATTCAAATGAACTATGGACAGGAGCCTGGATGGGGATCCAGGAAGACTGATTAAAGAAGCCAGACGCCCTGCTGATTGGCTCTCCTCTGCTTTGTGTGTGTGCGTGCATGTGTGTGTGTGTGTGTGCGCGCGCATCAATACGGCGTCTGTGGGGGCCAGCCGGAGGCTCTGTTGGGAGCACATGAGGGAGGCGTAAGAGAAAAGCAACAGATGCCCCACTACTTCCTCCTGGCAGGCTGCTCCTTTGCGGTGCCATTAGTGATCGTTTGCAGGCCGACGTGCCATTAACGAGCTCCCGTGAGTTACAGAGGGCCGCAGCGTTCTTCCTCTGCTGCGAATCATAATGCAAATGCATGTATGAACATGAGTTATTAGGTGCCACAGGCTCTTGCTTCCCAACCCAGTGGGCCATGTCCTGGCTATAGAAAAATGGCAGCATTAACATTGCGCCCCAGAGGTGACGGCCACACATTTTAATTGATTTGGTTCCAGAGGCACCTTTAATAGCTCCTGTTCTCCTCAGACACGTCCTCATTCGCCGACACGCCAGAGTTCATCCAAACAGATGAATCACGAGAGGCTCCGTGCCTCAATTAGTGTGTGGTGCTGTGGCACGTGCCTGTTGGACACTCCAGGACGCCTGATGAACAATCCTGCAACTTTTAATTGTCACACAACAGCTTGTGTAAGGAGTCGCACTGCTGTTTTTGATGCACCCAATATCCTCCATGAAACAGTGGTCCATTACCCACCCAAGGAGCGTTTAATTAATGGCCATCTGAAGTTAAAACTTCTATTTCCGTTTACCAAGAGGAGAATTTAATACATTTGTGGCACAGCGCATGATTAGTTTGACCTTGCCTACCATGCCTCACCAGAACATGCTGCTTGTTATGCCTGCGACAGCATCGTTTGCTTCCAGGGCGAACATCTCCTGTGAGCTAGTGGATTCAGAGCAGCTGTTTTTATATCAAGTTGTAATCAGCAGCCTTGAGCAACTTCATTCAGAAATTGCTTGACCGCTTTTTAGTTTTCTAAAAAAGATTTCAATGCAGCAGCTACCCATAACGTTGTGTGAAACTTAAAAAGTGCAAAAGATTATTTCTTCATTTTGGTTTTTTTTTTTGGATCTTAACAATAATCAAGAATGGAAAGTATTTAATGAGTCTGAGTTTATATTTTAGCCTTTGGTAATGAACATATATAAAATTCTAAGGGTGGCTTAGATGAGTTTGTGGTGCTTGTAAGAAAACATGAGGGTTCAAACCCTGCAAAATGCTGTTTGTTCTGTAGTTAGTGTCTATGCAGTACCCAGGTTTGAGAAATGTAATAGGTGGATTAAATTGACAACTAGACTTTCTAGTCAAGTTCTTTTGGTTTCTCTCAAAAAATTAAATTTGGGTACAGTGTATATACATTTAAAATATTGTGTCCAAGCACTGATTAAGCTTTCACATTTTTAAATGAAGGATTTAGCACCATACAAATGAACAAGAACTCTCTGTGCAATAGCTCATCAAACATGAACTTTTATTTTGCAACTTAACTAACCTTTATTCGTATGCAGGTGGTCTGGGCTGTACAGTTTCAGCTGTTGTGGTCCTACATTATTTTACAAATAGGACTGCATGGTGTGTTAAACCTGTGTTTCAGTAACCAACTCTGAATGCAACAAAACCAGTCAGGGCCTCAGCAGAATGCTTTTCTTGCCTCTGATTTCTTCATTGTAGAGAAATGCCTTGGAGACACTCTTATACCTACACGAGGCGCTGATTGAAATTTGTGAGCAGGAGCAGTGGAGAGAGAACTTTGTCTGTGCTAGCGGAGTTTGACTTGGATCAAACACTTGCGTGTTTATTTGAAGTTGTCAGTGAACTTCAGTAAGAGTTTTCTCAAAAGAAAGTAACAGAAAAAAAAATAAAATGACATTTTCTTTTCCTTTCCCCTCTGGCACTGTTACCAGAAATAACACCTACAAAAAGTTTTGAGCTCAGCGGTAATTTAGAGCTTTTGCTATCGCTAAATATCTCAAATTCAGGATTTCTCCTGCTCTTTTCCCCTTACTGCTGTTGTGCTGCAGGTTTGCTGACTCCATCCGGGGAATGCTGAAGCTGATTCTGGTGCTGATGCTCGCTGGAGCCTCCCTGGCAGCCACCTGGTTCACTCTCATCTGCTTGACCAGACTCACTCACCTCCCCTCCACTAAAGGTAGTCTGGGGATAAGTATAACCTTTCGCCTCTGTGTTTTGCAGGGGCTCGAAAGTGGCAGCCTTCAGGGCTGTAGCGGTGGCAAACAGCGGTGTAGGCAAACTGGAGTGAGGAGGCTGAACGCACCAGAGCCAGAGGAGCTCATTAGGTCTAGATCAGTGAAGGGAAGCAGGATCTGTGGTTCCACAGAAGCAGGCCCCAAAACAAGCATATGCCCCTCAGATCAGCCAGCTCAAGCATTTTCATCCATCATCATCTCCTGCCTGGCACCTGCTTCTTTATCTGCTTTCTCCCAGCAATACTGGGCTTGGCAGGCTCTCTGTCCACCTGGCAAGCATGTGCTCTGCTCATAGATCCTATGGCTGCTTCTTTTTGTAACACATATTACCTGATAGAGAATGTTTTTTCTAAATTCAGTTTGTAAAAACATGCAATAGCAAATTACTCATAGAAATCCTGCATATGTGTGTCTAAGACCGTTTGTTTTGAGCTGAGAAGGGAAGGGTGAACGTACTGACAATCTTTGTTCTTTGTCCTTAGCCACGCTCTATACCTCCTGTATCCTGGTGGGCATCTTCATCAACAGCAGCATTCCCATCTTCTTTGAGCTTTTCATTGAGACAGTTTACCCCGTTCCAGAGGGCATCACCTGTGGGGTGGTCACCTTCCTCAGCAATCTCTTCACGGGCCTGCTCCTCTTCTTCCTCACCTTCTACATCACAGGTAGACTGATTTCCATGCTCTGTGGGTATGTTTTTAATTAACTTTGTGATTAGCGCCTGCAGGAGGCTTTATAACACTACAAATTGATTTATGTGCTCAAGTCGCTGGTTATTTAGGTCTTGATTGTGAACTTGAATGTATTCTACAGTTTGCTGACAGCATTGTTGAATTGATTTCATGTTTATCAACAATTTGAGGTGCAAACGGAGCTGAAAACACATTCCAGCAGGCCACATAATTATTCTGGATGTCGGCATTTGCAGCTAGGCTGTTGCTATGCTTGGTCACAGCTTGTAGGGTGACTTTTTTCACCCCTGTATGATGCTGCTGAGACTTATCAAAACAGAGCATGTGGAGCCTGTGCACAGTTGAGAGGTATGGAATCAGCGGGGCTGATTTAATTCAGCCCAGTGTCTTGGTCAGCCATAGAATACCTGGCGTTTCTGCAGTTGTGTCCCGTCTCAGAATGCTGATTATCCTCCACCATGAGGTTATGCACGTGAGAAAGCCAATCAGGTGGAATGATGAATAATGTGCCGAAAGGTTGACAGGATTTCCACCATCCTCTTGTGTAAATAAAAGCTTCCTGTTGAATATTGATGAGGCACTTGCTGACAGATTCCTCCTGGTAAGCAGGTGGCTACACAAGCACTCTGATAGCTATATCCCAGGTCCGCTCTGTCCCTGCCTATTGCTTAAGCAGAATGGCCACAGGCTCATCACTGGCTAACAAGTGATGTGGCGTGCAGCGATAGGGCACACTGTCTCTGCTTCTTAAAGGCTTTTGACAGAGGGCAGGTGCTCATGCATATACATTAGCGTTGGGAGCCCTCTGTGTTTGGGTCTGTGTCTAATCACTGTTGATTCATGTAGAGGTTCCACCATCATGATAAATGATGAATTACGCCACAGCATGTTCCATAAACCGTATCAGCCAGCACCATCAGATGGCATGGCTGGATTCGTATGAAGAGGTGGTGTGTTGGACGTGGCCGAGGTGTTGAGATTCTGGCAGCTCTTCCACCGTCCTGTTGACCCCCCCCGGGAAGATTTTCACATGATGACCAGGCTTAGGATGGCTCAGCCTTTCATGTCTTGATTTTGTAATCACTCCCAAACAAAGCTATGTTACTCCCTCTACCTTTTTGCAGTTGGCCAAAGTGGTGACCAGGCTGAGACTGAGCACACAGAGGCTATAAGGGCTGCATAAACTGTTGAAATGTTTCTGTTGTTGACTGAGCCCCTGGACCTTTCCGTCTTAGTTTGTCAGCTGTGTATACGCCCAATGAGCACATGGATTTCCCTGTGTTTCATCAGATTCTTCCTGAAGCCTTCCGTTCCCTGTTTTCCTCAGCTGTTAAAGTATTCTCTTCGATTTATCAAAACGCTCTCTGGGTTCAAGCATTTTCGTTTATAGTCGCCCGATTATAATATGGTTTCAGATTTTTTTCACTACAAGGTCATTTAAGGTTAAATTGGTGGAGGACCTAATGCAAGAAAGTCAAACAGAGTATTGCAAACATTTATAGCACATTGTTACCCAGCTCCATATCTAAGTAACTTAATCTGGTTCTGGAAAACAGGTCATTTTAATGAAAAGAAGAAAGGCTATTAAGGCTTTAAAAAGACACGTTAATGGGTGTGTGTGTGTGTATATTAATTTACCACATTTTTTGACCTTGCGTTAAAACAACATCATTGAACAGCAAAAGAATGATAGAATTCTACTGCACTGGCTAACAGAAACCTACACTGGTGATGAGGGAAGAGAGAGGTATCTTATATGAGAGAGACAGAGAGACCAACCAGACTCTTTTGGACTCCCTTCACTAATTCACTAATGAACTCCCAATCTCCTGATGATCGGTCCAAAATGTAGACAATTAGACAAAAGCTAACCAGCTTGAGACCTCTTTCCTCCGTCTCTATTCCACTGTTCATTGTTTTGTAATTAATCAGTTATTTTTTTATTTTGTTTCTTATCTTGTTGCTCATGCATATGATAATTATGTGCTTAAGACTCAGTCTGGATTTAAAATATTCAGTCTGTTCACATTTTTCTTTTTATACATCTCGTGATATGGAGTTAGCCAGAATTGAAATAACTGTCCTGAAGCAACGGTTTTCTTAAAGGATAATATTAATGAATGTATAATTAGTGTCTAGTTTCATGTGAGATGAGAGGGGTCTGAAAGTTCCCCGTCACAGCAGTCTTTAGTGATATAGTTGCCAGTGTTGCTCATTCATTTTGAAAATGAAAATATGAATGAGGGTGAAGAGAGATTCAGTCTTTTGATCCATCTGCTCTGCACTCATCATTTGGCAGAACAGGGTGGGCGGAATACAAAGCAGAGAGCCACATCCCTGAACGCCTTTGTGTGTCTGCAGAAAGAAACCAGGTTACCAAGGTCGTCTTGTACTTGTATTATACCGCCCGTCTTTGTGCTGTCAAAGGGTTGATGTTTCACTGAGATAATTTGATTTGCCTGGAAAATGTAGTTTGGTTTGCTTTTCTATTTCTGGTACTTTCCTCTACTAGGTACAAACAATGTATTGACGACATCGGTCTCCTTTTGTGGAAATGCCAGCAGTGTCAGCTTGTGCTTTTCGTGGCAAGAGGGTATCTCTTTGCCAGTTTAAGGCAAAGCTCAGTCAAAGATCCTGCCCAGTGAAATTATGGTCTCTGCTGTATGTTTATGCATGTGTTTTTTTTTTCCCCGTAATGATGGACAGTAGCTGCTTGATTAAACATGTAAACGTGTTTTTGTTCTGTGATTATTTCCTCAAACGAAGAGAAAATTGAACCGATTTACCATTAGGCTAGCCATTAACCTCCCATAGTGCTACAGAAAGGACTAAGAAGGCATTAAGCCTAGCTGAAAGAAGCCGTCAGTCTGGGCACTGAATGGGCTACAATTAAGAATAATTACGGCAGTAAGAGGCACATCTCAGCTGCCTCGGAGTTTAGCATTGCTGACACTGAGGACTCGTGTCCCTTGTGTCGACACCCCTGTTCCTTCCGCTCAGCACAGTGTCTGAGCTTTTCACTCTGTCATTCGCTGTTCCGGCCTGTTCACCACGCCAAGTCCCTCAAGACTTCGGCGGGAGAGGAGTCAGCTTAAATTAGGGCCTCACTAAGAACATCTCCGCACTCTTGACTCTAGCTATAAATATGGGAAAGGTAGGAAATAATCAATAAGGGCAACAGCTTGATTTCAGCTTAAACTGACAGGCAGGAAATAATTGCTACTCGTGATTGGTAGACTGAGACGGAGAAGAGCGAGAGATGCTGGCCTTTCTTAGTGAAGGCCATGGATTTGACGACTAATCCATTGCATTTTTCTTTTTTTTTTTTTTTTTCCCATCTTTTTTCCCAGCAGTGCTGGAGGGGTAAACGTTGGCTGCTGTCGGCTGGTTGGCTTTTTTTGGGAGCAGCTGACTGGATTACCTGTGCGTGATCGGGGGCGAGGCGCCCTCTCATTAGCATTCATTGTGACCGTCCTGCCGCTAACATTGCCTCTCTCCATTCTAAATTGATGAGGCCAGGGCAGGCGTGTGGCAACGATGAAACGGGCAGATAAACACGACTCCATTAACCTGCCTCAGCAGCCCAATGCTGCCGAACAGCTAGTGAGGCCTGATTAATGAGCAGGTTTTTGGAGTGGACTCTCATGTACCTTCTCGCTCTTCCTCTCTCTTTCCGATTCCTCTCTCTAGACGCACAATCTTCCCTCTCTCTCACACCCACACTTACTGACTATGTTGCATGGCTAAATCATATCATTTGCTCCAAATGGGCCCAGGAGCTGACCCAGCATGGATTTCACCTTCCGCCATCGATTGCAGTGCTCTCTTCAGGAGCAATTGATCAACCTGTTATCTGGGTGCAGGACACTGTCAAATTGAAATCCACTCCTCTATTGAATTAAGAGGTGTGCTTTCCCTCCCCAGTCCTGAGGGTGTGTGGGTTTGACCTGTTTTGTGTTATATTTAGTCCCACCGCTCTATCTGGCGCACAACAGATGCTGCAAAGTTCGCATACATTGTGTTTCTGTGACCTGTGCTAAAGGTCATGTGTTCTCTGCAGACGCGGCCTATTTGACTCATACCTGTTCTATTTTCATGAGAAATTTTCATTTATGTGTTCCATAGAAAATACCCAGCAATATTCAGAAGGCAAAAGACATGGTCTCAGTGATGTTCTTATCTTAGTAAATGCAGCTGCAGCTTTATTTATGTTGTTTTGCTGTTAGTCAGTGTAAATAAACATGTAATAAGAACAGAACGATAAAGCTTGAAATGCAGAAGCATTCATATTATCTTTTTTTTTTTTTTTTTTAATGTTGGAATGTGTTATTCTAAAAACGGGATTATAAACTCCTTAGCTTCACTCTAGCCCTCTCTTCTCTGTTTCAGACCTTTCCTGGCTGAACTGGTGTCTGACAGGCTCCTGCCTCTTCAGCCTGCTCCTCATCCTCTTCTTCAGGGAAACCTACGACCGCCTCTATCTGGACGTCCTCGTGTCAGTCTGAGTGAACACTGCGCTCCTTTTTGAGCCAGGAAAAGTGCTGTAGCTCTGCTAGCACCAACTTGCACAAAAAGACAGAGCAGAAGATGGGACATGCAGCACTGTTCTCTCTCTGTCACTGGTCTTTCTTTCTACATTTTTTCTAAAACCTGTAGTCGTTAAAGGTACATGACGGTGAAGACAGTGCATTGTGATCACATTTTATCCAACAACAGAAACCAAAACCTACACTAAAACAGTAGTACTGTAGATATCTTCCATTTGTACTGCACATTATGGTCTATCTCTTTTTGATATATAGATTTTTTTTTTAAAAACCTTTTAACTGAAGTTATGGCGACGGGGTTATCAAATGCCAGACTCTGGGGATAACAATGCCCCCTGCAGAGCGACCCGTGATTATTTCCTCTGGCCTCTCCTGTGTGTTCTTAATAGAGAATAATTGTAGACTTGCTCATTCAGCTGTCTAGTACAAGCTGTGCTATCAAGGGACCGCTTAGTGGTTTAGTGTTGGTCATAATAAGAACTGGTTGGTAGTGGTGGGGGGTTCGTGCTTTAAACAACTTGTGATGAGCCCAAGAATAAGTGGCATGGATCCTTTTGTCATTTTTATGTTCAGCGCTTATTATTACTGTATTATGCAAACAGTCGTTTTAGCCTAATTTCCATCATCGTGTGATAGGATAGAATCAGCACCTCAGTTTCAGAGGATGTAATGGGACAAAGCCTGATGAAAGAATCCTTAAGTGAGAGCAGTTGCCTTGAGGTGTCTTTCAGGCTTTGGGCTGTGGGACTTCTATTCCTGAAAATGCTCATATGTATGGATGAAGCAATTTAAGCTTGTGCCACTTTTCAGTTTGCCATACAGCTCCGTTTACAGTAGCCGCATGCAGATAGTAGGTTTCAAATGTAAAGACATTTCAGGAATCATCACAGGTTCAGTAGTTGTAGCATTGGAGTTTATTAAATCAAGCTTGTTTTAAAGTATTTTACATGTAATTTATGCATAGGGTTTTTTTTTTATTTATTTGAGGGATCAAAACACTAACAGATTTTTAGAGACTGTTAACTGACTATATATTTCGTTGAATATTGTTCTGTAGCATTTGGAAAGGCCAATTTTAAAATTGGCATTAGTAACTCCTAGATGGAAGACGGTTTATACACCAGCAGATGTTTTGTGGTTGAAGGAGTTGTACTTCAGAAAGACTAATGTGGCTGACAGCGAATACTAGTTGGATTTCAGGCATATCTCCGACCCACCTCTTAGTTTTTGTTTGTTATTAACGGAATGAGCATTTTTGAGAATGTATCCATTAGGTTGACCATCTTTCCTATTAGAGGAGTTTTCTGTGATTTGGAGTTTAAGTTAGACACATGATCACATTGGCCTGTGCAGTTGGTTCTTTACCATTTTGCACAGAGCAGGTCCACTCGCTGCCTACCCTCTTCTGGCAGCTTTCCCCACTATGAGCCCTTATATCTTCGAATATGCCCACAGAGGATTTCACAGCTAGAATAGTTATGTAAGTCTACTGGAGGATGACTTAATGTAAGGTCTCTGGGCTTCAGATTAAAGAGAATCTCCAAAGAGAGCAAGGACAAGCTTTCTAACACGGAGGATATGTCGACTTGCCCCAGAAAATCTTCAGTGAAACCAAGTTAGTGGATCGACTGTGTGTGTGTGTGTGTGTGTGTGTGTGTGTGTGTGTGTGTGTTGGTGGCCTTCATAGATTGGGCCCTATGGGCATCTACCGTTTATGTTGATGTAAAGGCATTAAACTATATGACTCTGAGTCCATAGGGTTTCAGTGGGAATGTTTTGAGCCTTTCTTATTTCACCTAGTCCTTGTTTGCTTGGCTGTGCCACAGAGGAAGGTGAAATAAGAACTGCTTTATTTCTCTTTGGGGACAAGCCTGCATGTCTTCTTATGTCTTTCTTTTTTTTTTGTACAGAAAGGTTGTCCAATTGTGAAACGTTGCCTTAATTAACCTGTGACCTGTGCAATTTTGTTCCCTCTTTCTCACCACTGTGATGAAGTCTGTGGTTTCTGTGCAGAACTGCATTTAGGAGACCTGTTCTCTTTTTCCGTGTAATGTTTAAAGGAAGGGATTTCTTAGGATCAGGTTGTTCGTCTTTATCTTTGTTCCGAATTCTGTATTTCAGTGATTTTCAGCACCTTATTAAAAACCTGTTTTGAAAGAACAGTGCTTGTTTTCTCCTCCATGTTAAAGGTGTTGACACAGAGGTGTGTATGGTGAGACGTTTGCCTCAGGCTGATGAGGACACAGCCGTGTGACGTGGGGACACGCACCTTTAACACGTCGCAGTAAATGTCCATGGAAACGGGAAATGACTCCTTTCAGTTCCTTTAAATGAAACCTTGTGGCTAATGTGCATGAGATCACTGTATTGGATCCTGTAAACACACCATGACCTTCTCCACCCATTTCAGGATGAGGTCATGGATGACATCAGGATTGCACTGTACGCTCTGGAGCCTGCTGAAAGTACTCAGTATCTGTCTGCACGCTATCCGGCATGGCTTGGATTAACATTTGATTTAATCTATTCCACTCCATTTCCATGCCAAACGACTTTCTCAGGAGTCTTTCGGCAATGGAAGAAGACTTTTGGTTTGGTTTGGTTTTGTTTTTCTGACGAGACTTGCAGTCACTGCAAGCTTCAAAATCACATGAGTGTGCTGTCAGGCAAAATGGGCGTTTAAACTTATTTAAATTGATGGTTTCAGAGTACAAAGCACAGCCTTGCCATAACTTTTAGCACATTGTGGCGCTTTTTCCGCACGTTGACAACGATGACAGCCTGTCTGGAAGAATATTGTGTCTTTAAACAGGTGCTTTCATTCAGTGACAAGCAATTTGGTAAAACATTCGGTTTTGTTCTCTGATCACGCGCTCTCTTTTCTGACATGGTTTGCCTTGTTGTATGCCTTACACACCTGCTGATGTAAGTAGGACTCGCTGGCAATCAGACCAACGTTTTTATATGATTTAATATGTTTTCAGTTTCAGTCTTCCTTTCAGATGCTCCCACCACTCTTCCTCTAGTTCTTCTTTCATGAATATACTGTCTGTTCTTAGAGGGAGGTCTCAGAGGATTTCTTCCGCTTCAAGTTGAACAACCTGTATTATGAAAAACGCCTTCCACTTTTTACAGCCTCATTTAACCAAAGTGCTAACACTTTTTTTTAAAGATTGCTCATCTGCCAGATATTAAAGCTTGGTGACAGGTCAAGGAGACAGTGATGTATGGCAGCATTTCTCCATTAAATCTACAGAAGGGACTTTTAATGGAAGGGATGTAAACCTAACACTTCAGTGGGAAGGACAGCTTTGATTAATAGTGATTAGTTTTACTCCAGAATAGTATTATCAGTTGCTTTCCCCCCCCATATTTGTCTTCTTTTTGTTTGTTTTGGTTAATGTTTACATGTTGTTTGTAGGCTTTTAAACCTTTAAAATTGAGAGTATTATAGAGAATTCCCTACAGAAACAGCTTCTACTCTTCAGGGCGAGTTTTGCACTAGATATTGGAATATTGCTGAATGAATTTGATTACATCCAGCCAGAAGAGTATTAGTGAGGTCAGGTACTGATATCGGATGATTAGTTATGGATCTCCAAAACCCACTTCAACTCATCCTAAACATATTGGATGATCACTCCAGAAAACAATTGCACTGCTCTACAGCCCAATGCTATGGGGCTTTATACTCCTGATGCTTGATCCTGAGCATGGTGACCTGAGGCTCATGTACAGCTCAGAGGCGGCTGGTGTAAATGCTAGTAAGGTTGAGCTCTCCCTCTCTGAAAGAAAAAAAGCATTGAAACAAGATTTCATCTGTGGTATCAAATTCTTTTTTACATCTAATGAATGATTATAAGCAAATTGGGCATAAATTTTAAATGAGACAGGGCTGATTTGTTTCTAGCCCACGCTGCAGATTCACACAGTCTGTCTGTATCAAATATGCTGGATTACAGCATATTAGTAGCTCTCATTAGCCGGAGCTCATTGTTGTCGTCCAGCCTCTATCCTGGCACTTCTTCACCAGTTCCCAGTACTTTAGGTATTTCCTTTCAGTGGTTTCTCCAGTCTGTTCTTTTCAGTTCAGTAGAAGTTCCAGCAGGATCAGTTGTCACTTCATATCTGCCCAGAGTGATGTTACGATGTGCTGTTGAACCGTCAGCTGTTTGCCCAGCTGCCAGCCAGAGGCCTTGTCTTGGCTTTTGGTTTCTTTAAAGCTTTGGCAAAGGTGATTCATTTGTTAGAGTGTAAAAGTGTTTGCTGGTGCTGATGGCAGTGTCTATCCTAAATAAAACGCACACTTTAGCTTTATTACGATAATAAATGGTCCACCTGGGATTAAACTATGTGCTTAGAAGTATCTTGAAGTATCTTGGCGCTACTTGGTTTTGTAATAGTTTAAGAGGCATTGAATTGTTAGGAAATTATTTCAAACTCAGCAAAGATCACATTTTTAACTATTAAAAACTTGTAATAAACTTTTAATCAAATATTTTTTTAGGCTTAATTCTACTACTCTTTTTTTTTTTTTTATGTCTTTTTTGCATCAGTGCCTTCCCCATGTTAGTGTTCTGAGCTGGGATGCTGCGTGGGAGTAAACGTTTGTATGACACAGGTTGACTTTGCAGGAGTGTGTGTTAACATCCTCCTGATATCATTACCTACTATATCTTCAGCACTCACTCTGCTGTCTGGAGGGGAAAAAGGTTCACACTGATCAACTGAAAGACAGAACAGTTTGGAGTCTTGACCAGCGCGCTGGAGCTTAATGAGAGCCATCCTCTAAGAGAGTATTTGTAAGGATGCTCTCCCACCCACCACATTGAACCTCCTCAGTGCCTTTCATTCTGAACAGGAAACTGAGAGAAAAACATACAGACAGCAGCTTTGGATTCATTCAAGTTGCTGTAATGTGGAGAGACATGGCCTAACCAAAAGCAGCATGTCTCAGAGCAATTATGAGATCCAGACGGGCGGAAATGCCATGGCTGGCAGGGTATCGTAGTCTTTGATCATACAAGCATTCATTTAAATCACAGCACACCTTCCCTCCACCATACTCTGCTGCTGTGGGCAGGAACAAGCCTCAGATGGACATCTGCAGTACATACACCTTAATTAAGTATTGAACGCTGAGGTGGGATATAAGGACACACTCATGTTACTGCTACTGCTGTTGATTTTCAAGTGTGTGGAGTCATTCTTTTATATAAGAGTTTAGCAGAAAATTCTCTGCTTTCTACTAACAATATTATGAAGCACAATTGTTCTTCAATAATCTATATTCTGTAATCTATATTGCATATTTAAGTTTTTCAGATACCTCTTAAAATTAGTGCAGCTACTTTATACTTGTTTTAGCTCCATAAAAAGGCATCGCAAGACCCCCGAGAGCCTTAGGGCACCATCATGATCAGGGCTAAGTGTCAGCTAGAGGGCTGTAAATCCCACCAACGCTGGGCTGTGGAATAGTGGAATAGTGTGTTATCTAGAGTGATGGAGCTCCATCCAGTACCTTTGGGAGGAATTGGAATGACATTCAGAATGAATTATCCAACATCAGTACTTGACCTCAAGTCTCTTATGGCTGAATGCAATCAGGTTCTCACAGCAATGTTCCAACATCTAGTTTAAAGCCTTTTTAGAAGAAATAATGGATGAGCAGGTTCACTTTGTTGTTTAATTTTGAAAATCATGAGAAAATGTATGCTAAATACTTTTCAGCTGTTGATAAAGCATCAAAATGAAGCAACAGTGAGAGTGTTAAGTGAGAGAAGTGATTTGTGTAACAGTGAAAAGTACATCCAAATGCAGCAATATGAATGATAAATTAACTAATAGTAAGGCATCAAATGTTGAGGACGTTTTGTATTTAAGCTTTACCTAATTATTTGCATTTTTATTTAAAAAGTAAGGAATTTCTGTACTGCTACCACCCATGCTAAAACTATGCAAGGATTTGGGTTGTTCCAGAATTCGCGGTGCTTTGGGATCGTCTCAACCTCTGCCAGCACCTCTCGCGCTCATCAAAGGTGAACCCATGCTTATATGTGAAGAGACCAAAGCGGAACATTCCCTTTGATAAAACCTTACAGCTTTTCTGGCCTTTGCTGTGTCTTTTGTGAAAAGCAGTGAATATGTATGCATGGCCGGGTTTTGTTCGCTTATAGACGTGACGCAGAAGCTTGTAGGACTAGTAGAGAGGGGTCTGTGGTGTGGGCGCTGAGGTGTGGCAGGTCAGGAGTTGCTGCTTTGATCTGTGTTCGGCCATAAAAGTGATGAAACTGCCCGGAGCTGCGGAGAGTGGTCATAAGAAGTCGGCGGCTCCATTAACCTGTCCCTATGGCAACTGCCGGCCAAGCTGTGATGGACTGCTGTCAAAGCAGCTGCTGCAAACCACTCTCTTCAACTGTGCTGACGTCAAACACTCTAAGCCTGGCTGCCAGACTTTTGCTGCCTGCGCCGTGCCGCTGCTTCACAGAGGTGAGTGTGTACAAATGGGACACCAAGATGGGCAGCAAGCGGCGATAATTCAATACTTCCAGCATTCCCCGCCTCGCGAAGCATATGGAGACCCAGAAGATGAACCCACAGACAGAGCACAAAGCATGGACCGGAAAAAAATCACAGATTCTCAGCATCTGTTGTTGTTGATTTGATCGAGGAGAGAGATGTGGAGAAAGCGGTCAATGACTAGAGCCTTATCCAAGAGGCCGGCTGTTCATCATTGACGTTGTTCACCGCTTCCCTGGATCAAGATAAATTTACAACAGTACCATAAATCCTTCTGTCCATCCTCTTTCTGCCACAGCAAGGCCCTCCAAAGAGCATATCTAATAACGTTAAAGACCTATACCTCAGTCAAGGGTTGACAGGCTGCCCCTCCATGCTTCAACTGAATGTAAAGCCGTATTTGATGTTTTCCGTGAAACTTGGCTTAGGGTCTGTGCCACAGCAGGAATGGGAAGGAGCAGAACAGCGAAGAGTCCATCACTAAGGCCCGATGTGTTGTTTTACTTGAATAGCAGCATTTTGTTCACGTCAAGCTCCTGTGGTGAAGTGTCTTGGCTCCAGCTGTAGGTTCGCTTTCAGTACGGTGTTAAATGAACCCCTGAGACGGGCTGACTTACTCACTCTGCCCTGGTTAGTCTCATACTTACACTACAAAAAAAAAATCCTGCCATCAAAGTATTGTTAATGTAGTCAATATATAGAATGTCTTATAGTGAGATAAGAATACTGTGAGCACATTCAGCTTATTTTTAGAAGTTTTCACATAATTTACATTGTTTTATCTTGAAGGTTTTTTCTGTTGCTTGTTTCGAGATTTAATGATTAAAAGTGGCATGAAAGTCTTTTTTTCTTGCTCCCATGCATTTGCCAGTGCTGAGTTTACTTTTCCAAAACTTCCTACAGTTCGCAAAACAGCAGTTTATGTGGGGTAAACTGGGAATCATTTTTCATTGCTTTGACACAAAATGCATTCAGTAACCTCTGTCAAAGCTGTTGGATCCTTTTCTCACTACACTGCAAAAACTCCTGATCTAACCAAGACTTGGAATCTTATTTCTAGTCTAAAAAGTCTTCTTGATCTTGTTTTGAGAA
>JBBPCY010000002.1:10981751-11003555 GCA_037974405.1 Brachyalestes nurse | reverse complement strand
CTTAATAATCTTACAAATCTGCTCTTATATAGTATATTATTCTCAAAATAAGATAAAGAAGACTTTTTAGGCTAAAAGTAAGATTCCAAGTCTTGGTTAGATCAGGAGTTTTTGCAGTGTAAAACTGAAGTACCAGCAAAACTCAGTCCAGCTGGGCTACTGAATGCTGCAGCTGTCATTGTCTCGATCACCAGAAGATCCCAGGTTTGATCACCAGTGATCCCACAGCCATCCATGGTCGAGTCAAGTAGAGCTTTACTGTTATCCCAGCCTTTTACATTAAGTACACAGTAAGACGAAATATCAACAATGAGGATAAAAATTGGGCATGAATTATAATAAAACATTAACAATAACAATACAGTAACTGTAATGAATTATAGTAGGAATATAATATGTATGCTGTTGCACAACTTTACAGTAATTAAAATATAGGTATATATAATATATGGTGCCAAGGTAGCATGACTGTCTATGTCTGAGAGGGTAGGATGTCCCTCCTTCCCCTCCATCATTCAGCCTGGTGCTACTAGTGCAGGCATCTGTTAGCTGTTAGGGGGATTGGCAGTTATTGTTATCTACCAAGCACATTTAATTAGCGGCAGTTTAAAAGGCTGCAATAACTCTTAACGTGAGCATATGCTAGCCCTCAACCTCCCAGTGCTGGTGGAATCATCTGACTGGGGGAATCTTAGCTAGTGGGTTGAACTGGGCAATAGGGAGAAAGAAAAAGGAAAACATGGATTCCAGATTACAGCAATTTGCTGTGTCATGTGGGCCTTTATTTGAAAAGGAAGTCAGTAAGAACGGAAAAAAAGAATGAAACTGATCAACTCCGGTGTTTTGTTTTCCATTGTATTCCCATGCATAGAAAATATGACTTCTTTGAAGTGAGGTCAGTGTTTAGATAAACATGTAAGAGAGATATGGTTGAAAGAAAAAAAGAAAAAAAGGAATAATGAATAAATTCCAGTACATTCTGTATACACTTTGGAATATTTTGACAATATATTGTGGAGGGCGAGAATATGAGTAAGAGCGGCAGTGTGTCTTAGAATGGGTTCAGTTTTCTCCTGCCTAAGATGTCGGCTCAGGGTGTTTCTGCAGAAGATGGAATGAAATAGACAAGCCAAGAGATTTTTTCTTGGGCATACTGCTACAGACACGATGTGTGATGTGTATATATATATGTATGTGTGTGTGTATTTGTTTTGTTTTGCAGTGCACCAGCCTGGTGAAAGGATGCACAGATTTACTGTAGGAAGAGCAAATTCAGTCTCAGTATCGGCCTTCAATTCACCAGCAAAGAATAGCAGCCATTTGGCAGAGTGCCAGTCTGAACGATGCTATGAAACAGCCTGTCCGTCACAAAAAGGATGCAATGATTTGTTTTTTTTGTGGTCTACGGCTTCATCATGTGTTATTTAATACCACTTCAGTCTGAAATGGCCTGAAATTGAAGCCTGAAGATTGAATACATCTGTTGGATCCTCTTCATGCTGAATGCCTGTTCTTACGTAAATAATGCAATGAGGATGAATAGATTGCTTCTTCAAGTCGTGGTAATGTTGCAACTATCTGTCTCCCCTTTCTTTGATATATTCATCCTACCCTGAAACAATGCAGGGAACTGAAAGGAATGTAATATACTGAAGTATCTCATGTTGAGTTTCTCACCATTCTTTTCAAACTACCAGTAGAACTTTCTGAATGTTGACAGAGACAGCATCTGTTTTATTTCAGTGTGTTTAGCCACCTGTCCCTGAAGCCACCTGCTACATCTTGAAGCCACTGCTTTAAGTGACAATCAGCACGCAGTGATTTTCTGGGGGGGAAAAAATGCCTGTTTTCTCTAATGTCAGGTACAATCGGCAAAATTCTTTTCACTTCCGAAAGTGTGTCAGCAACCATTTTCTAAATAAGATGAGGAAAATAAGTGATTTTTTTAGTGAAGCAGGAAGATGGGGAAATTGCTTAAAAGCCTAGCGAGCGGCGCCTTAAGAAACGCTGTGCTATTTTCAAGACTGCTTTCCTTTCCCATACTTTTCCAGAGTTTAATGCATCAAGAGACTTTTTCTTTGTTCAAGTACAGGTCGCTTTCAAAGTTCTCAGCCTTTCCCGTTTACACAGGGTGGAAAAATGGCTTGCATTGCATTTTCAAACTGGGCTTGCCGCGACATAAATGATTTAGAGTTGCCACTTGGTCCTCTTGAGAACCACAAAGGTAATATAACTGCAAACAGCTTACTCAGGTCGAACTGGGATACAATAAGCCTCAAGCACGAGCTGGAGAGCCGTTACTGAGGGGAGCCGCAATCTAAACACTAACAATATGAGTTTAGAAAATGTTTGAGATTATGGCCTAAATGCTTCAGGGCAGACCTCTGTTTAATATTCAAAGTGTTACAATGGAAAAGGGTTTATGGAAATTTGAAATGTGAAGATGAGGTGCAAGAGAATTATGGAAATGGGAAATAGAAGCATGCCATTCCATTTCACCTAATTTTGTAACATTTTAACTCAAAAAACATTATCTAAATACATCTCGGCTGTGTTTTGTGTGAGCAAATGCACTGTGTTAGTATTATTTGAGGATTAGAATTTTAAAAATGCTTATTTTCCTCATACCAACATAGTATGATAATGCCAGGATATACAGTATGTTTGGCCTCACTTAGAATTGTCAGTAATAACTGTTACACAATAAAATAAAACATGCAGCAACAATATAACGTGTTTTTTTTATTGTTATAAAACAATACAGTTGTTAAGCTACAGTTCTACAGCTAATGTAAATGCACCTTCAGTTTTTACTCATGTGATTACTATAGATATAATGGTATATGCTGTTTTATGCAATTTATGCAACTGCAAAATGACAAAATTACAAAAAAAAAAATCACATTTGATTGGAACAGGTTATCACTTTACAACCCTATTAGTCCACAGTATCGATAAAACTCCACTTTTTAGCGGCTGGACAGTTTTGTGTGATTGTTACATTTTGTGAAAATACAGAATACAATAAAACATCTGTAACACTGAAAACTGAAACTGTTACTGCATGCATTTTTAAGGACAGTTATTGCAGACACCTAATATAAAGTGGGATCATATGTTTAAAAAAAGGGTTTAAATATGAGAACTCAAAATACTGCTGGCATAAGAAATCATGTCCTCTGTGTTTAAGGGATACAAAAATAGAATGTTTTTGGTGGACGTTTCCCTTCACGTACTCTGTTAGTCAGAAGCTTTGTTGAGGCGGGCGTTTGTGTTCCTGCTCAGGTCAGATTAGTTTTGATTGAATTGATGTTTAGACAAACACTCGGCCGTGGGATTCATCTGTGACTTGACTGGTCGATATGTGAACTCGTCGATATGTGAATCAGATTTCAAAATGCATCCCCCACCCCACCAACCATATGGGGGTATAAGCATTAAAGGCATAGTAGTTCTCCACACTGACATTTCACCTCTATTTTCGTTTTCGCCACACACAATATATTCAGTTCGTTTCTGGGCATGCATGAAGATAGTGTCAGCACCATTTACCTTACTTTAGCATAATGAGTGCAAGATCCCCCTCCACAAATGGACTTTCGGAGTTGCCATTTATTTTTTCAAGCACCAACTGTGTAATTTTTGTCTACCTTTTTCATGCTGTCAGCTATTTTTTCATTGCTTTGCCATCAATACTGTTTCTGGACAGAGCATGCTTCAGAATTGATGACCCCCAATCAGGCAGTCAAGTAGATTAAATCGAACAGTAAATGCTTGTTAAGCCAATACCTCACTAAACAAATATCATCTGGGGCCATCCAAATGATTTTTTGCGAGGGGCTGATTTTTTTTTTTTTTACTATTTATTTTCCTTGCTCAAGGGATATAAATGGAGGTGCCTTTTAGGTTCTAAAATGCATGGCTCAGTGTAGTCATTTAACATCATTTGGCTTCCTCTTACTTTCATTAATGGGAACGCTCCTGGAAAAAGCACACTATATCACTGCCCGATCGCTGCCTCCCACCCATTCTTTCCTGTCATACCACTTTTACCAATAACGGGATTAGCCCTCCTGTAATGAGAAGGGGTTGGGCTGTTCCCTTTAGTTATACCTGACCTACTTCACAGACCTTGAGCGGAGACACAGTGCCTGGGCAAAACCTTGAACCATAATGCAGGAGAAGGTCATTCATATGCAGATTTGAACAAGTTTCTTTATTCACATCTGTACTTCGTGTACTTCAGTATTGATTGTATTTAATCTGCACTGCTCCAGGACAATGATAGTCTTTCTTATAGAGACCCCATAGAGTATACAATGTAATTGCATTATATAGGCCATGAATTAGGACTATGAATCGTATTCTCTAGAAGAAACAACATGACTGCTGTGCTACTGTGCAGCTCTATTGGTTCCAGTACAATGGCTGTACAAAAATGGCACTGAGACCTGGACAGTATCAACGGACTAAATAAAAGTTCACAGTTATGGTGCAAATTGTTTTTTTCAATGCAAGCCAGTTAAGCCAGTTAAATATGACTCCAGCGTGTTGTAAGTTCTGGGCCTGTGGGTGAAGATTATAGATTTATTATAGATTGTCATGTTTTATTGAAAAAGTCTGAATTATGGAAAAAAAAATGTTCTAAATTTTTGACGCGGTTGATGTACGCTGTAAAAAAAACAGACAAGGGCAGAATTTTATTTGAAGTTTGAATCGATTTTTTTTTTACAGTGTAATAAGGCTCAACACTCCACCCCGTCCATACAGACATACATTTACATCTTCGGAAAAAAATAAGTGACCGTGGCAAAAATAGGTGCAAGTATTGAACTGAACAGCAGTTTTTAAGAACTGCTGACAATATTTCTTCTAATTTCCAAATAAAAATAAATTTCTAAAGCATAATTTTCCTGATTTAAGAGATTAAGATATCCTGATTTTACATAGAAATTAAGCTTCAAAATCATACATCAAACTAAACTACAGTTCTGTAGGCTTGAGAGGAGACTTTTATTAACAAATGAACAAAACCATTTTTTTATGCTTTCCACCCTGCTTAAAGATGGCATCTTGTGTCCCGATTTACATTTTTCAGCCGTGTGTAACTTCTCCTCTTTCCGTTCCATACAGTACTGCGGAATAATAGTGTCCATCAACCCCATGCTCAAAGGCTGACCAGTTTTAAGTAAGCCCTGTGGATATTTGTGTATATTCTATTTGTGTATAACTTTGATACTAAAATGCGCAGTAAACACTCAAGGAAACCCACCCCTGAGGAAACCCACACTTTTAGTATATGAAATTGTAGGACATTTTTGGCACAAAAATGTAGGACATAGCCCCGCTTTTATGAATGGTACCTTACTGGAAGGCAAAACCTTTCATGGCTGGAGTGGGTAATGTAATTTATACTATAACACTGAGCCAGTTATTGTAGAGCTGCTCCATGGCAGTAAATAAACAAGTCCTCTGTAGCATCCTTCTTCACATTTATTTCATATGGTGAGGCACTTTCAAGATGTTCCAATCTGCAAAGGCATTTCCCGATTAGACTTTTAGTTCACGCTAGTACAGCATGCCTTACAACTCTTGAAAAAGGTTCTTCCCCTGTAATAGGTTTTCTTCCCAAAAATGAAAGCCAATTACAAGTTGTCAGGAAATGATGCCAGTCACTTCCAAGCATCTGTTATGTTCTGAGTGACTCGTAGTTTTTTTTTTTTCCTCAGATGAGAGTAATAGAGAGACTTAAACGAAAGCCATTTCCGCCTTTGAGTTGTGAAACTGTGTGATATGCTTGTCTTGTAAACATGCGCACATGCTTCTTACCAAATCCCTCTGGAACCCAGGCATAAAAAACAGCATGAGCTTTGTACATAATCATCACAAAGCGTGCCAGAGCATACTGCTGATCAGATGTTTTCCATTGCCCACACAGTCTCCCACCTCTGCAAGAGAACGTGAGTAGACATGGGAATCGAAAGTAATTACAAAAAGGGAGCCGGATCATGCTACAGGCCATGGACAAAAGCTTCTGTGGCGACAGATCTTTGGCTTTGTGCAATGAATTTCATCTAATATGGCATGACACGTCTGTGAGACGTCTTGACACAGACTGTTTGTTATGATTAATTTTCTGACTTCTATGGTCCAGGCAATAAATCAAACATCTCATCAGACAGAAGTGTGGCTGTATTAGTAAAGACAGTCATTTGTTTTGGTAAACTGTGCGGTGATGTAGAGATTAGCTGCACCAGTTTGAGATTTGGCCTGAATCTTTAAACATGATCCAAAAAATAATAATTTGGAGTGATGCCCTAAAGGAACCACTTTTGGTTCCATGAGGAACCTTTCAACTAATGTTTTTAAAGGTTATTTGCATTGCTTTGAAATAACAGAATTTGAATGTGAACACTGTAAACACTGTAACATTTCTAAAAGGATTTTGCAACCACAATGGATTTGGAATGAAGCAATCAAGATGTGATGGAAGACTTTCAGCTTCAATTTAAGGGGTTTAACAGTGATGTTGCATTAAGTTCTCTATTTTCAGAGGCTGAAAACTAACTGGGCATGTGACTGACAAGCATTCCCTTATGATTCCAAAACAAATTAAATAGATAAAAGGACTGATGTTGATTCAAAGCAACACATTTGCATTTGGTAGATGTTCTTTGGAAATCAAAATGAGGTCTGAAGAGGTCTCAATGCAAGTAAAGGGAGCAATAATTAGGTAAAAAAAATAAAACATAGCAGATAGGTACAAATTTCAGGAGTACGTAAATCAACAATATGGTACAAAAGGAATGCACTGGTGAGCTCATTAAACACCAAAAGGCCTGGGAGACCACAAAAGAGAACTAATGTGGATGACTGTAGGTGAATTCTTTGGTGAAGCAAAACCCCTTCACAAGCTATTCTGAAATAAAGTTCTTTATACAGGTGAAACATATGCCAGAATGATGGAAAGAGAAAAATATGGAGGCAGTGTTATGACATGGGCATGTATGGCTGCCAGTGGAACTGGGTCAGTGGTGTTTATTGATGATATGACTGCTGACAGGATGAATTCTGAAGTGTATAGGGCTTTACTCTCAGCTCAGATTCAGCCAACTGCTTCAAAACTAAAAGGAAAACGCTTTACAGTGAAAATGAATAATGGCCCAAAACTTACTGGGAAAGAGTTTCTTAAGGTAAAGAAATAGGAGAAAGAAAAAGTCACTCATCTGATATCAGCCCAAAACTGAAGGCGGTAAGACCAACACACAAGCAGCAAATGAAGGCACCAGCAGTAAAGGCCTGGCAAAGCATCTCAAGAAAGGAAACTCGGCGTTTCTTGATGTCCATGTTTTCCAGATTTCTGGCGGTCAGCGACAGCAAATGATTTTCATCCAAGTATTAAAACAATACATACAGTACATTTTATATTACTTTGTCCAATTGCTTTTGAGTTTCTGAAAATGGAAGATTTTTTGTCACAGTAAATGACTGTCATTTCTGAAAGGTTAATGCAATATCTTTGTTAAATCCCTTAAATTAAAGCTGAAAGTTGACTATTTAATTTTAAATCTATTGTGTTGGCATACAGAGAAAATGACAAAAAACGTCCAAATGCTTATGGACCTAATACTTATGGACCTGTATATGGAATCGGAGCAGCAAAAACAGTCTGTTTTACATTCATTGTCTTTGTGATGTCACAGAGTTCATTTCCATTGTACGTTCACCTAGTACTCTGCAAAAGTCCACCCTTTTGTTTACTTTCCAGTCTGAACCGATTAAGCTATTCATTTTTCAGCATTAGAAAGAAGTAGAAAACTTGTATCAGAAAATTACAGAAAAGCTTTTCCATAGATTTTACTGCCACTTTATCTCTTCCATCTCATTTCTTGCAGTATATCCCATAGCCTGTTGGCTTGTTTGCAGCTGCTGCTGAGAAATCAGACTAGCTAAACTGACCGTCTGCAAGCTGTCTTAAGATGCCACCTAGGCATGAATATATTGAGACCCTGTCTGTCCCAGGAACCAAACAGAGAAATAGAACAACTCAAAAAGTCTGTTCTAACGCTTTAATTTACACTACACTATAAAAACAACTTGCAACAACATCACCTTAGATCTAAAACTGGCACTGCTTAACATAAGATCACTCATTGCTAAAGCAATCAGTGTAAATTACATAATCACTGATCAGAATTTTGATGTATTATGTCTTACAGAAACGTAGAAGTGACGAGTATGTTGTACTAAATATAGTCACCCCCACAGGCTACAGCTATATACACAACCCTATATTAAGTGGCAGAGAGGAAGGCATAGCAACCTTTCATAGAAATCCTCTGAATATTAATCAGAGAACAGATTACACCTCCACCTTGACTGAAATTCATTTTTCTTAGTATAACCAATTCAGATACAAATAAGACTTTTCTTCAATCTACAGGCCATCTGACTCAGAGTTCTATTGAGAATGTTCTGATTTCCTATGAGTAGGTAGCAAATCTAGTGATGAAGTAATAATGGTTGGTAAATATTTGTTCTGATAAAGAACATGACCCACCATTCTGTAAGTTTTACTCAAAATCTAAAAGGACCCATTACTGCCGTCACACCTGTGATTTCATTTTGACCCTTGGTGTTAATGTGGATAACACTGTTATTTTTCCCCAGACCGCAGTAATCTCAGCTCACCACCTAATTATATATGGGCTTCATCCCAGCCATTCGTTTAGGTGTATCCTAACATTTTCCAGAGCTCTTAGTTTCATTGAAAGCCGCTTAGATTTATCAATCTCAGCCAGCTGTCCATCTGGTCCAACAGAGCTGAATACCCTAACCACATGTTTAGAGAACTCTTTTCGACCAATCGCAAACAACACAGCATCTTTAAGACGTAAAAGACAGAAAAAAGCTTTGTGGTACAATGATCAAATGCACATTCAGTAAAATGTGCAAAAATTGAAGGGCAGTTGAACTAATCAAACTAGATATATTCCACTTGGCCAGGCAGGATAGCCTTAGAGACTACACTGTACTGTACTACTACTCCTGCAATCTCAGGAGACATTTCACTGCGTGTGGTACTTCTATAGCTATGCATGTGACAAATAAAGAATCTTGAATCTAGTGATGATTTAACATTAAAATTGAAACCATTAGACAAGAAAGTTTAATCCCACCACATTTGCTGCCCAATGCAGACACCGATCCAAGTATAGTCACAGAGAAGAGGCTGGTGTTCTTTAACCCAGTACCAGAAAAGCAGGATAACAGAAAAACAGGACATGCACCTTTTAAGAGTGAAGAAGGAGAACCATCAAAATATAGAACTGTTTTTCAGCTTCTACTGACGTCAATAGAGACATGTTTTGAGCTTACTTCAAGATCTTCTCTCTCCATTCTTGCTCTGCCTGTCCTTACCAGGCCTGTCGCTCCGTCCTCTCCGCCGGTATACGGATCTGTGCTGGTTATGGCCTAAGTTGGCCAGAGGCCAGAGGGAGGCGGGGTGATCAGTCAGTGCCAGTCCGTCAGCAGATAGTGGCTGATTGATGCGGCCCCACGCTCATCAATAAAACCCACTTTGAGCACTTCTGAGTGATTGCAATGGAGCGGGCTGTGCAGCACCTGAGCCAAAGTGCCCTGGCACTGCTCCTCCAACCTCCATAAACATTCAAGGACCCCTGCACAACCCCAGCAGAGAGAACCAGCAGGAGAGCTGACAGCTGCCCTCAGTCTGGGCTTGGAATTCAGACCGAAAATTAAATACAGCAGCTTTGTTTTGTAGCATATGAGCAGAAAATATGCTTAACATAAAACAGTTCTATTACTGTGGCAAGATATTATAGCATCAGATATAACACTGGAACACAAGGACTGAGGTCTTAGCTTTGAAATGAGTGGGACAACTATTGATCTTTACAAATCAGCCCAGTGTCCACATAGATTGGAACAAAAGTAGTGCTCCTCTCCTGATCTTACCTGGAACACCAGTCCTATCTCAGTCTGGCCAATGACAGCATGTTTAGCTTTCACAGTGACAGTCTGAGAAAAAAAAAAGATCGATTAAACTGGTTGCATCATTCCTGTAGGTGTCCCGATCAATTCCCACCTGCATTCACTCCACTCTCACTTGCCCTTCATCATCTTCCTCATTTTCACTGAAGAGGAGACCATGAACTTCGGCACAAGGTGCCTGCTGAGTTTCACTATAAGGCAACAAAGCCTGTTTTTAAACTTAGAGGGTGCACAGTGTATAGGGAACCACTATTTTATTTGTCAGTAAATTGCAATATAATTGTTATTAATGACATTGAAATTATAGGTGATAATAACAACTAATAAATTGAAACCATAGCTTTAACCCCTGCTAACATCCATGTAGTCAGCAGTGCTTGCAATTTGCTCTCTTTTTAAACAGACATGAGTCAGTAACACCACTGCACAAGACAAAGAGGATTTAAGGTTCAATTACCCATCCAGACAGGAAGTTCACACCAATTGGTTACTGTTATCTGACCAAAATCTACATATTGGTATTTTATAGGCAGATACTTATGTAAAGGTTTGACATGTAGACATTTACAATAAACAAACTTAATTTTGCTATATAAGCCTACACTGACAGAGAAAAAAGATCCAATTCATGAATTGTCAGTGCATGCACATTATATGCCTACAAGGACTCCAGGATTAGTCATTCCCATTAAAATTATGGTCTGAAAGAAAATTTTAGGTACACAATATTAAGCCAAAACATGTTTGGTGACTGAAGACTATTTGTGTTCTTTAGTCTTCCATTACAGTTATAAGGCTAATGTAATAGATTTTGGGTAACAAAGGCTTCTCAGAGAAAAACTAACAGAGCAAACCTCTGACACCTGTATCGACAACATCTTTTTTTTTTTTTTTCAGGCAGGCCTGGCCCTATAACTACCACCAACTTTGCTTTTACACCTGTTCAAAACTCCGTAACTCAATTTCTGTGTTACAAAAAAACCAAGCTCTGCCGCTGGCAATAACTTGCACAGAATCTCAATTGCGTGAGCTCACAGAAGATCTGGGGTCCTGAGATTATCCCCAGAGTAAATAAATCTCGCTGCCTACTTTAATATTTGTGCACAGACATTGTGAAATGAACGTGCCGTGAGGAAGTTAGAGGTTTAAGAATGATGTCTACCAACTACAGATGGAACAGGACACACACAGAAGCACGCAAAACCTAACATCCATTTGTTCCTTTTGGAGGGCTCCTTTGTCTCCAGGGGGAAATATCGCACATATGTATGTCTTGTCAGCACTGGAGTCTGATATCCTTCACACCTGTACAGCCAAGCAAGCAAATTCCTGCACAAACAAATGGGTCTGTGTGATAGCCAGGCTGACACTGAATATGGAAACATGACAAAGCCTCACAGATTGACTCAGATTGCCAGATTGAAAAGCCTTCCCTCATACAATAGGAAGACAATATAAAATAGAAGGATAAGGAGCAGGAACGAGCCAGAGAGGAGGAGTCTGCTAAGCATCGTTTGAGTTGGCATCATGGTTTATTATCTTTTACAATGTACAATATACAAAAATATAGAGTACCAAAAATTCACAGTGTCTAAAAGGCAGTGATTACAGTCTACATCACATATCTAACAGTACCACCAGGTCAGTTGCATAGAAGGGCACCAAGCCTTGCGGGGATGGAGCGCCTCATTTCGTCATCTGTCCCCTTCCCTGTTCGATGGCAGAGCTCCTTGGATGGGGTGGAAATAATAAGGAATGGCCGCACTCAGCAAACGCATTTAAACTGATGTGACACATGGCATAGACAAGAGGGATTTTCTACGCTCCAGGGCGCTCCGGATAAGCGGGCTGTGTTCTTTCATATTTAGCGGGAACAGAAATGGTTGTCATAGCCCAAACAGAAATAGTGAGGCCGCTAATTTTGTCTTGTTAAACAGGAAGGTAAATACCATGCTTTGGTAAATGAGATATGCTGCTGAGCCTCACAGCGGAGGTGGTAAATTGAAATCACAGAGGACTCCAGGCCTTGTTATGCATCTGCAAAAACAACAGCACAATTGACTTTTACAGGATTTAGTAGACTGGGCATCTTTTTGAGAAATTGCATCAGGCACTTGGTAATACGATACCATAACAACAGGTGGATGATTACAAGTCAAACTCCTTTGTCAGAGGCATCACACTGCCATACACTATATGTTCAAAAGTATTCAGATAAGCCTTGTAATTAGTGGACTGAGCTACTTTAAAGTGCTACTTTAAAGAGGTCAGTATTGCTTATTTTTTTTCATGCTTTTTTGCTTATTTTATCTCTGTAAGAAATTGAATTAAATGGCATCTGTACAAATAAACGTGCCTTGCCTTGCACACACACATGCAGTTTGCATAATCGCTAGGATTGTAATTATATACTCAACCCATGACTTGAAGTGATACAGTTTAGATCCTCAATGCTTGCTTGGATACTCTCATGATACTTTGAAAATCCTTTGAATGAAGAAAAACGACTTTCTTCATTTACAGCATTATATTAATGAGATTATAGCTGGGAGGCAGGAGGAGTGTGGTGAATGAGGTAAGTACTGGATAGGGTTTTTGATTCGTGCTGGTTGTTTAGTGTTCAGTTCAGTGTTTAGTGTTCAAACAATGCAGCTGCACCAAATATCAATTATATATGACTTGTTCTCCATGATGAATTGTCACATTTCCACATTTTTGCATTGTGATATTACATTTTCAATGCACTGTAGTGTCCTTAATAATCTTAATAGAAAAGCATTGCCAATAGAATGGGCAGCTGAACATGAATGTAATGCCAGCATACCCAACACTAGTATCGCTTACAGGGGTATAAGGCCTGCAGGCAATGAATGTTGGAGCGGTGGAACTGCACAATCTGGAATGATGGAGCACCTTAAAATTGCTTTGGGAGACACTGGAGTGGTGTTTCTGCCAGAACTAATGATCTAAAATCAGTATGTGACCTAACTAACGCTCTTGAGGTTGAATATAATCAAATCCTCACAGCAATGTTCCAACATCTAGGCTTTCTGGGCCTTCCCAGAAAAGTTAGAAGCTTTTACTGTAGCAAAGTTCTTCTCAGTACCCTTGATTTCAGGTGTCTACAGACTTTTGGACATAAAGTGTATGCACGATGTAACTGAAAGTGTAATTTTAGGCGAGTCCTCATGGTTTCACCATGGAAATTATTTAGCATCCATTTTCTGAGGCGTGTCATCTTTCGAGAAATGAAGGAAAGTTTAGATGAGGTCTTCCAGAGGTGCTTGCCATCTTTACAGCTCAAAGCGGAAGAAGTCTGGCTTTTCTGCAGTTGCAGAGCAGTAGCACTAGACTCAATGACAAGCTCCATCCCCACACTGTCCCTAGAGTTGGTATATACACCGCTGCTGCACATATTTTACAACTATTAGGCTTAAAAAAACAAACAGTGTTAGCTTTACAATATACATGTACTTTACACTATCCTTTATGTGTCATAGTGGGGCATTACCTGTGTACAAATCAAGCACTCGTGCTTAGCTTAACTAAAAAGCACCACTGACAGCATTCATTTGACAAGCATAATAAAAATAGCTTAGTTATTCAATGCCCTTTACAAACCAAGCTAATGATAAATAATACCACACCTCAGTGAGAATCACCATATCCGTTTTACTCTGTAATGTTTGTGCATGGAATATGGAGTGCAGAGCAGTGCATCAGGTACAATGTTGATGGGATAAATATAGAAATAGAAAAAAAAAATGTGTATTCCCTTTTTAATGATCCCATCAGTTATTTTGAACCTTGTTCAAAATATGAGCCTGTTGGTTTCATGTTTAACACACACACACGCCCGCACACACACACACACACACAAACGCATGCACTCACTCTCACGCACTTGCACAAACTCAAATTACTGTGGGAAAAATGCTTTTGTTATTTGTGATTAAGAGAGGGAACCTTTGATTTACTGCTGTAAGAGCCTGGCGGACATGAATATTTGATAGTACAACTAATGATGTGTAACTTATCCCATATTTCGAAAATAACGATGATTAATAATGCTCTAAACAGTAGAAAATATGTATCTAAACATGGGAAAAGTGACCATGATCAGTACAACCCCCATTACTGCTTGAAATCTTTACTTTAAATAAAGCCTCTAATCTCCATCTACCCTACATCACCTCAAAACAACTGTCAAATAAGTCCCTCTTTAAAATAATCTTTAAAAAACAAGAAACAAGTGCCAAGCTATCAGTATTTTCTACAATGTTTCATATTAAAATATAGTCCACCTTGGTCCGAGCTTGTTGTATTTGATACAGCCACCAAGGCGTATAGGATTCAGTAGAACATGTTTATATGAGATCCAAACGTACTCCATCCGAGAGCTGCAAACAGTATTGTGGAGGATCGTGGTGGACTCTGAAGCACACAGGCATCATTGGCATTCCTATTGCTCCTCCTCCAAACTCCACAGAGTCACATCTGGGCTGCATCCATTGCTGCTTTATAGTGGAATAGATGCCAATTTTGCCTTACCATGTACCTTACCAGTTAGGTTCAGTGTTGCCCATATAGTGTGGTATCAAGTTCTGCATATCTCAGTAACAGCGCATTACTCCTTTAGCTTTACCTTGTCTTCCGAGAGCTCTTCTAAAGAGGAACTTCATGGCTCTTGTTACATTTGCGTCCCGTGATAACAGAAGCTTGCTCAATAAAAGCAGGCCTAATAGGGTAAGCATTGATCCCTTTCCTTAACCATGTTTCTCTTTGTCCATTTTCTTGGCGCAGTAGCAAGGACATAATAGTTTCCAAGTGTAGAGCCCTGTAACTGCTGCTGTGTGCTGGACTGTAGACTGTGGTGCTGTCCTAGATAGAGGCCTGGAGTGTCATTTCCCCACGTTTGCCAGAAACTTTCTTTCAGAGAGATGCTGATTTAAATAATTGACATCAGTGTAGCTACACAATCATAGGCATTCCTTGGAAAAGAGTACCATATGGAATGCTGTACTTGGTCCCTTTACATGGCCCTTTTTTCCCCATCATTCAGAGACTGCGAATCATGATTTAGATGACATGCTTACATACTCCATGAGCGAGGAGTCAGGAATGTTCCAGAAGAGCACCTCGGCTCATCAGACGCTGAGAGAGCAAGGGAGATGCTCGTTGTAAGGGTTTAGGAAAAAGGAAAGCTTCAGAGTGTCATTTCTCCCCTGTCACTGTGGCCATAGTGCTGCAGATAGGAGTCTCAGCTGTGGTTATAGGTTCTGCAGGGCGAGGGGGACGAGTCGGGCCGGTAGTCATATTTTCCCAGGGCCGTGGGGTAGTAGGTGGTGGTGTAGACGTTGGTCTGTTGGAGCGGCGAAGGGAAGAAGTTTGTTCTTTCGTCTGGCAGGAGGTTGTTCTTGTTCAGCGTCTAGAATGTAGAGGAGAAAAGAAAGGTCAGTCAGGAGAAAAGAGAGAGAGAAAAGGTGTGAATAGCAAGTGATAGAAGCAACAATTGAACTCTGGCTGGCGGGCACAACAGATGGTAAGGTCTTTCAATGGTGAGGGCGTACGAGACCTCTCATGCCTTTGAGTAGAAGACAGTTCAGGGTCACGAGTGTGAGCTCAGCGTGCCTTATCCAGCCAGCACTATAAATATCGATAGCGCCTCGGAATGACACTCGCAGCAGAGCAGCTGAATAATTCAAAAGCAATAGACTTGCAGGTCATGGATGAAAGTTGCATGTGAAAGCTCGCCGGCGCTCTTGAGAAATGTCATTTATCTCAACAGCTCCAGAGCAGCAGCAGCTCGGTAATTGGAGAAAAAGTGTGGAACGCTCATCAGTGATTGTAATGACTCAGGCTGGATGAGAGTCTCTGAGCAACAATGGCATAATGCAAAATAAAGTAAACAGCAGCTTTTGTGTGTTTCCAAGTGCCTGCTGCCGTCCTCATAAGCAGCCCCCAATCATAAACATGTACACAGAAAAACACATTTTTCCTGTATCATGGGGTGACAGCTAGGAGAATGTTGCATTATGGTCAATGTGAAAGGATGTTTATTCTGACCAGTACCACAATTTGAGTTAATGAACAGGAAAAAATAATCCAGTATTGTAACATCCTAAGAAATGCATTAATATTGTAACTGTGCTAATAGCCAAATTTACATTTTCTCATTATGCACAAACATGGTAAGCTGGAGTGCAACTTCTCCTCAGCGGATTATGCCGATGTAACCCTGACAACAAAAATCTTTTGTTTCTGGTCCTAACTAATGTCAGCAATAAAATTTTGTCTAGCGAGAAAGCACCCAACCTCAGGTTTTTCAGTCATATAATATAATTGTCATATAATATGTCCTCAGCAAATAAATCACATTAAGACACTCATGATTCACAAAAGCAAAGTAACTAAAGGAACTAATGTGGCCAGAGCAAAAATCTATTTTATATAATTATGTAATACATAATTATATTTTATCAATACATATTTTAACACAATTAATACATATTTTTGTATATAATATACAAATTGTAAAATATATGAATATCATTAAAACATTGTAAAATACAAACTGTGCACAGACACTTACAGGAAAAAAACTCAATTTTTAAGTGTATTTCTAGTAGAGGATGTGTATATATTTTTGCTTAGAAAATCAACAAAATGGCTCATTTGATAAGGGTGATCAAACTTTTGACTGTACAGAATCCCCAATGCCAGCAAATACACAACACTGTTAAAAGGATAAATGATTTTCTCCCTGATTTCAATGATGCAGCACAACAAATACCCACACAATGATTACAGTGTTTAAATACTTGCACCTCCTTTAATTAATCAAGTATTTCATTACCCCAAACTAGAGTTGCGTTTTTTTTGGACCTCTTGTGATGAACATCTGGGGTTCGTCTTCAGTGGCTCTGCGACATCAGATTCTTCATTCTAATTAAAGTACGTCTCTCACCGGATGCTTCTCATCACACCCATCACTAAATGACACCTCTGCTTCAGCCATCTGTGGACGGACGTGCCTAGAAGTGCCTCTCAAAGATGGCCGGAGCAGCTGCCGCTCCACCATTACTTACGCTAACACACATCGCCTTAGTTACTGGCGTCCACGCCCCGAAGCCTCGTAATGAGCTTAGAGCGAGCAGCGGGCACGGAGCAGATCGATGGAAGTGGCGGCTACGGGCGCGCACAGGTGTCAGAGCAAGGACACGAGGTGGGAGAGAGTGAGCTGAGTCCAACTAATTGGATGGGCTCAACAATCAGTCACAACCAGCTGTGGGAGTGCACTGGCCGGCTGCTGCTTAAACAGTGTAATGGAGCCCATTAATAAAGACTGAGTGTGTGCCAGGAGCTGCATGGGACTGCGAGAGGCGGCTAAACAAGCAGCCGCAGGGAGAGCGGAAAGCACCTCTCATCCGCCCGCAATCACAGATCTCAGAGCTGCACATTTCGCACAAAACAAATGATGGGTCCCAGTCCACCGAAAAAAAAACCCATATTATTAATGGAAGTTTGGCGCAGTTTGCCATGTTCTTGACTAAGTCCGGTCTCCATCAGTCTGCCACCTCACTTGTGTGGCTTTCTGCTAAATTACAGGGTGGAAGGCGAATATAATAGGCACACCGGATGAGAAAATACTTCACTCTGTGTTTTGTTCCTCCATATATTTTATATGAAATAACGTATATTTTAAATCTTTCTGCTCTGCATGCGTTATACTTTCACAGCTGTAGTGAAAGACATAAAAATGAAAAAAAAAAACCAAACAAACAAACAAACAAACAAACCAATATAAGAGTAATTGGGTGCCCATACTGCAGGGCTGCCACTCAAAAAGCCCCAAAACCTGCAATGTGTTGAGGTACAGTGTCCAAAATCAGAGCATTTTTCAAACAAAGAGAAGCCGCCTCAGGAAGGTACAAAATTGGCTGACTGTAAGTTGAAACTTACTCACGGGAACAGAAGCTTGGCAGGATAATTGCCAAAAAAACAGCAACAACATCCTACAGTGAGCACATTTCCACTAGGAATTTTACAGCTAAGGCCAGTGTCACATGTGCCTTAATGAACACTAAACTTAGACCTTCAGAAAGTGTAAGAAAATAATACTGCTTTGTACTTGCTTTCTACGTGGAAGTCTGTCTTTGGGGAAAACTGTGGTCCAAACAGTTAAACACAATGGTTAGTCTCTTGCTGCTTGAAGACTGGATCAATTTCCCACCAAAAATGGCTCAAAACACACTTGAAAGAATTCCGGGAAGGATCGATGCTGCTCTGAAGGCAAAAGACGGCCCAGCTCCTTTTTAACAGATTTCTATAAATCGAATGATTTTTGCACACATTCTCTGTCTAAAACGCAGATTTTGTAGAGTATTCTCTTGACAGTGGAGAGAGACAGTTGCTCTGTGAAAAAAATGTCATGAAGACACAGCATCAGACGCGACAGGAGAGGTCACCTTGAACTCCATGGGTGTGTACTTCTCGTTCTTTGGTGTGGTGTTGCCCTTGTAGTTGAGGTGGTTCGGAGTGGTGGGGTGAATGACAGCAGACTCCTGCGAGGGTTTGTGGAAACGCTGGCAGTACACATACACCAGGAACGACAACAGCCCCGCGCCCAGGAAACACGACACACCTGTGGCTATCAGGTGCAGCAGAGTGAAACCTGGGAAAATAAAGATAACCAAAGTCAATAGTTGTTTCTTGTTTTTCAGATGCAGCAGTCGGAGCGATGACACTCAGCAACACTCATTTGGATCTCTTCTTTGTCTCTCCCTTTTTGTTTCTCTCTGTTCTCTTTCTTTTCTTTCCTCTCTTCTCTCCCCTCTATCTTAATTATGAAAAGTATAAATGATTATCAAATGTATAAAATGATTATCAAATGTATAAATAAATGATTATCAAATGTATAAATAAACAAAGAAAAAAAATTTCAAGTAACAAGAGGGGCTTATACTGAACCATTATAGCTCCTCCAAAAACAAAAGGTGTTGTCGAGCGAAAATCTACATCTGGATCTTTTTCTAAAGTCCTTGGGAGCAGTGATCGAGCAGCTCTCCTCGACAACTCAAACACTCAAGTTTAAATACACCTTTAAAATACAACACCCCAGATTACACCCACTCATTGGTTCTTTGCCAATGAGAGTAATAATTGAATATTCAAGACTCCACCTTTGTTCCAATGTCTCCACCTTCCTAAGTCAGGTCAAGTATCACTTACTTAGTATTGCTAGTCATGAATCGTAATGCCCCATTTGATTTCTGTACCATGACTTGTGTACGTGAACATTTCATGGATCATTAACATTCCACGTACACACAGACTCCTTGGTCCAGGTACTTACATGGACACCGGACCTTGAGTAGCCTTCTATTCGAGCCCATGCTGACTATATTTTTCATGACCTCCTGACACAAAAACACACTCATCATCTTTTGGTTTTCCTATCTTGAGTAAAAAGTTTATTTACATTTTCTAATTGTTAATTATGTACAGTTGTCTATGCTTTACGTTTGGGTCCTGTGATAGAGTACCTTTGTGGATGTTTTGGAATTTCCCGACCCTTCTCCAGAGGTTCAAGGGCACATGCTGTCCTCCATATAGAGATAGCCCATGGGGCCTCTCGTAGCTTCTAACACTGTAAGTAATGCTTGCTGTATGAGCTTTATTGGAAGTGAAGATATACCATATTAATTAGGTTTTCTTTATTATTATAATCTTCACTGTCTGGCACATCATAGCACCCAGCTTCACATCCTGTTTACTAAACTGCTGGACACGACAGGAAAAAAAAAGGAAGGCTACATTATATATATATATATAAATTGTCTACAACTTGCTGCAATCATCTGTCACTCTTTCCCCTTTTTCCTCTTGACCAGCTCATTCTCAGAGGAAATATATCCGTAATAGTCATATTAGAAAAAACTCTGCGGAACCTCACTATATTCCTCATTACTAACTCAATATGTCTGTAATAGTCATCGCAGTGTTGCATCCGGCAGTAGGCAGGTGTTGGAGAGTGTCAGAGTGACTGGGGCTGCGCTGAGGCTCAGTGCTCTGATTAGCGGAGCCGGCCATGGCGGTAATGAGTATGGCGATAGAGAGAAGAGGGTGCCATGCCACTGCGCAGTGCTGCTCTAATTGGCTGCTGAGCACACAAGAGAGCGCCACTCTTGGGGGACGCCGGGTAATGAGCTGGCCATAGCTGGCTCTGGATGCTACCTAGAGAGATCAAATTGGCGCGGTGATGCCATCTCTGAGGGCAGCCTTTACCCTCCACAGCTCGCATCACTGGCCTAAAAAACACTGGCCTGCCCTCCACTTCATAAATATTAACATTCAAAAGTTTGGAATCATCTGCGATATTAGTATTTTGTGCTATTTTATCTTTTAAAATTAAGCTAGCGACCTAAAGGTATTCCTCATGGCCTGCTATAGCTGTGGGACAGAGCAAAAATGCAGGCCATTAATTTTCCCATGACATGAATGATCACTTTTCTGAATGGCTGGCCTGTATAGTGCCTCCTTTACAACAGCAGGCTGAAACCTTTTACCTTATCTATCCCTATACTGCCTTTAATTTAATTACCAGTTTGAAATACAGGACATTCTGTATGTTAATGTTAGAACTTTATTCTTGAACTTATACAGCTTTCTTCGCAATTTTAGGATCATTTACAGCTGTTTTCTTCTTTTTGGACACATCTAAAATGATGCGATGAGACTGATGTTGGTATTTTTTACAGCTTTCTTTTCATTAGGTGAAACCCGTGAAGTTGCTCAGAGGAGTCTATATTATATTATATTCATTTTATATGCCATTTTATCTCCATCCATACTGGTTTTATATTATTCAAAGCGCTGATTTCCAAGCTCCTGAACAGCAGTGTTTATTCATGTGAAGGTGTGGCTTAAGCTCAGGTGGTGCTTGAGGTTTGGGGGAGAGTGGAGCGTGCAGAATGGCCTCAACGCAGGGGCAGCAGAGCGGCAGGGTGTGAAGGGCCCAGCTCGGCCCTGTGCATCTTTCCTCCTTTTCCTCACTCCATCCAGCCCTCATTTACATTATTAAGAGTCTTGCAGAGGGAGCACACAGTGGAGGGGTTACCTTGCCTCCTGAGGCCCGCATGAAAGAGCAGGGATGCAGGAACACACACATTTGCACAAGAATACATACACGCCTGCACGGTGATGCACACACACACGTATAGCCACACAGATACACATGCATGAGTGCATGCGGACATGCGTCCACTGATCAACACACACTTAAAAACGCGCTGGCTGATGCACTTACCCCCACACTGCTGGTCCTTATCATAGCCAGAAGCAGGCAGAATAACTGGAAAAAGAGAAGGAGAGAGAAAGTTACACACCAGCTCATCTCTGCTCTACATACACACACATGCGCATACACACACTCTCCTCTCTTGAGTTACAGCCAGAATGCCAATCACCACTGTCCTGTGCTCACTGCTCTGAAAGGCAACATTTCTGGAACTGGGGCAACGCATAGAAGAGTGATGACAGTAACCCAGCAGCAGGTCAGAGAGATACACTGCAGTGCATGTTGCCAGGAAACCACTGATAAAGAAGAGGAAATACCATAAAAGCCAGGTTCAGTAGAATTAGGTTTATTACATTATTTCCATGAAAACAATAATCATTAGGGCTGTAACGACACACCAAACCCACGATTCGATTCGTTTTGCGATTTTTGACTCACGATTCGGTTCGTATCACGATTCATTTGCGGTGAAGGAGAGGAGAAATTCTGAG
>JBBPCY010000002.1:10894358-10968360 GCA_037974405.1 Brachyalestes nurse | reverse complement strand
GATCGAGATAGAGAGTGGGAGAGAGACAGACAGGGACAGAGAGAGAGAGAGAGCGAGAGAGAGAGAGAGACAGAGAGAGAGAGAGAGAGAGAGACAGGGACAGAGAGAGAGACAGAGAGAGAGAGAGAGACAGAGAGAGAGATGATAACGCACCAATGCACAGCCTGGACAGCTGTTTCCATTCTCACAGTTCCTGGAGCGGGAGTGCACTCCTCCTCCACACTCAGCACTGCACTTGGACCAGGGCGACCATGAGGACCAGAAAATTGGCTGAGGACACGACACCTTCTCATTACAGAATCTGGAGGGAAAGAAGCAGACTTTTTTTCACATACAGAGTCTCTCATCACTGTGCCCTTGCTCCACAAAACATAAAACTGAACACAACACATGGAACAATCAGTCAAAAAAAAAAAGAAAAGAAAAGAAAAAAACAGTCAGACAGCACTTTAGCATTTCAGCATCAAAGAAAACCAACTGACAGCTGAAATATGCAGAAAATAGATTAGGAGTAACTCAAGATTTTGCAGTTACATCATTTCAGGCAATCATGTGTCAAACATCAGAAGAGAATGTCTTTTTCCAGAAGTCTCGCTGTCTTCACGCGCTGTCTGAGAGAGAAGGTGTGAATGAGCATGCGGTGTGATGGGGAGAGAACTCTCTGTCTCTCACCTCTGCTCTCTGGCTTGGCCCACACACACTCGGCCGCCATGCCTGGGCGAGGGGTTGTTGCAGGATCGCTGACGCACCTCAAAGCCGATTTCACAGCTGGTACTGCACTGGCCCCACGACGACCAGGGAGTCCAACCCCCATTCCTACAACGAACCACAGACGGGACCAGTAAAATTCACAGAAAAAAAAAACTACTTCTCTAAAATGAGCCTCCAACACTGAATGGAGTTGGAAAACAAGGCAATTCTTCCACTCAAATTATTTTTTAAAGGGCAGTCCTTTTACCATTTGTATTAATTCTATTACTGATAAATAGTTTTTGTTTCATGTTTTTTACCCTTCATGTCCTTATCCTGACTATTAGTAGATTATCTCTGAAAAACTGGTTAACTTTTAATAAAGAGTTTATCAAGATAATCCAACTCTGGAGAAACAGGTCTCCAAAGCAGGGGTTCTCAAACTATTTAGCCAGACACCAGTGTTTAAAAAGTTCTATACCAGCTTTTCAAGTGTCAGAACTAAACATATGTGATACATATATGCATTGATTAAATGTTTTCACTACATTTCCCTCCTATAATTCAAGTGTTAGCTAACGAGTGTCTCATGTCAGGGTTTATAGAATAATGACTCCCTACCCATCTCATTTAGAAAATTACAAATACATTCAGGGACCCCTTTTTGTGAACCAGGACTTCACATGTTAAATCATGTTAAAACACTATCTCAGGGGTTATAATGCATTTCATGGGTAAACTATACCTACTACACTACAACTGGTAAAACTTAGTAAAACTACTACTAAAACTGTAGTTACCTTGAGCAGTTGGCCACCTCAATGGTAGGACCCTCACACTTTTTGCCTCCACACCGGGGGGGTGGGCTGTCGCAGACCCTTGAACGACACAAACAAGCGCTGGTACCATCACCATCATCATGGTTGCAGGGCTGCCATGGGGCCCAGGGACCGTATACACCATCCGTGGTTTGGTTCCGCAGCTGGAATCAAAAATGAGAGAAGGCAACAGCATGAAGCGGTGCTGAATACAACAGCCTGATTAGCTGTGTGTGGTGGCCACACTTTCATGCTGATCTACCGCCAGTTTCCCTCCAACAAGCATCAGAGACTCTGCAGACTGGTTTGCCGATGACCATGAAAGGGCAACTTCAACCAAAACTAATTGACTTTGAGAAACCGAGACCACTGAGAACAGCTGGCTCAGATGATGTCATCAATCATGTGGTGTGCCACCCTTCACGCCTCAGCAGCTACTAAACTGCACAGCGAGTCCTCAGTAGCAGTGAGGAGCCTGTGCTGGGCCGCAAGCCACACACGGAGGAGGAAGAGAGGAAAAGGCAGTGAGAATGGCATACAGAGGGCTTGCTAGCTCATTCTATCCTCTATTTCATTCTCTTTTGTGAAGAATTGATAAATGTACGAGTGCAGGCACAGAGCCTGGATGCAACCACAATATGTGCTCACAGTGCACCAAATTTGGACACAATGCACCTAGATTTGATTCGCTAATACTACACTATACTACTACTTCTCATGTAAACTGCACTTGTGAGGCACAGGGCTTAAACGTGAGAACACAACAAGCACAAGACCAAACAAAAACAAAAGTTCAGGCTAAGAACGCAGGGTCTGTGGCACGAGAATCCGGACTGGGGCCACATCACGGCATACTCCGCACTGCATTTTCTCACATGTACATCTGATCTGAGATGTTATTCTGATGATAAACATTCTTTATCATGTGTTTGAGGCACGTCTCCATATAGATGCTGGCTAATATAGTAAAAGGAAGTCTCTCAACAAAACATTTCTTGAGAAGCTAACAAATATACACCTGGTTTTAAAATACGAAGGAAAATCCAGGCAAAACTGGCTGCCGCAATCTTAAGAAAATCAATGTAATCAGTCAAACATGTAACTCCCTCGTTTTGCACGGCCCACCTTCAAATGCATTTACATGAAGGAGAGAAGTGCATTTTGCACTCCACCGAGCCCATAAACTCCAGCTTTGTACAGTACTGTGCAAAAGTCTTGAGCCGCCCTCATGTTTTCATACTTTGCTTCCAAACAGAGGAATATTTTTCCAGGCTTTCTGAGAGACTTTCAAAAGCTCTCTCTTTCAGTCCAGTCCCTGAACAGAAGGATGTTTTTTTTATTTGTTAAACGACACAGTGATCAACAAAAGAATCATTCAAGCATAATACCATAATCATAATCATTCATACCATCTAACTGAAGCCATGAACCTGTGAAGAAGCATGTGTTGACGACTCCAGAGGATCAGGCTGGTGATTAGTATACTGGTAATGCTGAGTGGTTGGGCAGAATACATCCAACAGTGCTCGAAACTGATCCAAAGGTTTAATACATTGGGCCCTATATGTCCAAACACAGATACCTATATGTCCATTCAGACACCACCCAGGTCATACTGATATTGGCTGATTAGGTCTGGTTCATGAATGGTGTTTCAATTTCTGGATATTCTGGATATTCATCACTTTTTTGTCCATCCATCCATTATCTACCCCTTAGTCCCGCACTCGGGGTCGGGGGGGGGGCTGGAGCCTATCCCAGCTGCTATGGGCGAAGGCAGGGCACTTTTTTGTCTTACGCTTGAAATTGTGTAAGGGCATCAGGATACTTTAAACATTTATTGTACTGTGTGGAAGTTGGCCGCTGTCTTTTAAATCACAATAAGTACTCTACAGAGAACACAATTTAATGCTGATTACTGTTTATTTGTTGAATTTGACATACTGAGAGACAAAAAAAACATAAAATGTCATGGCACAATATTTCCCCCCAATATGTTAAAACAGAAATTGCGCACTTAAATTTGAACAAAATGTCTTATTTAAGTTTGCTCCCTGAATTCGTCAGCAATCTTGGTCCTGGATGAGTGTCTTCAAAAGCTGCTGATTAACCAAACCATGTATGTGCAGGTGAAACCTGCAAGAAGATCTCCAGGGGGAGGACTGGAGACCACTGCTGTGGGCGATGTGTTTCACTTAAAAAAATCAACAAAACCTGTAATTTCCCCAGGGGTTTTCCATAGGACTGTAGAATATACATGTTGGAGTGTGGGTGGTTGTTAATGGTGTGAGATTATTTTTTTGTTTCAATTCTTATACAGCGAGTAAAATAAGTATTTAATATATCCATTTTCTAAGTAAATATATTTCTAAAGGTTCTATTGACATGAAAATCTTTCCAGTTATCGGTAACAACCCATCTGATCCAAACATGCAAAGAAACCAAACCATAGATGTCCATAAATTATGTTATGTGTAATAAAATGACATTATCACTGGAACCTTCAGTAGTTTAGAAATTCTTCTGTCACCAATGCCATCAGTAAGTTTTGCAACAATAAGGCTATGAAGGTCTTGAGAGAGCTCTTTGGTTTTACCCATCACGAGAGGGTTCTTGTGTGACACCTTGGTAATGAGACACCTTTTAATAGGCCATCAGTTGGGACCGAACCGGCTGATATTAATTAGCAGTGGCAGGATTGCTTTCTAATTACTGATAGATTTCAGCTGGTCTCATGACTTTCCATGCCTTTTTGCACCTTCCTTTCTTCGATAGATGTGTTTGATACTTTTTCCCTGCGTCATTTCATTTTATTACACATAATTAATGGACATCTATGGTTTGATTTCTTTGCGTGTGCAGATTGGATGGGTTGTTACCGATATCTGGTGAAAATGTCATGTCAATAGCATCTTTCGAAATATATTTACTTAGAAAATTAGTGACGTGTTTAATACTTAAGTTTACCCGCTGTATCCTCAATGTTTAATATTACTGCATACTGTATTTCTCTACACTACTTCTACAACATTTTCCCACCATCAATCAGCCGAGTCTGCTAATAATAAATCTGAAGCTGGCTTTACCGGGCAGGCCGTGATGTTCTGGAACCACTGGCTCATGTTGGAGCTGTCCTCAATGGTGGTGCAGCGCCGCTGCTTCCTGTCCCAGCCACAGTATGGGTCCCTGGCATCTAAGCACATCCTGGAACAGAAACAGAGACAGGGAAAGCAGGAAAGAGTGAGAAATAGGGTAAATATAGCAGCTTCATCCAGCTAAACTATTATTACTAAACCACAAGTAGGTTCACAGTAAGTCTCAAATGAAGCGACACCCACCCAGGGTGTCTTTCCTGGGAGAATCAAGCAAATCTTGATATAATCCTCCCGTACCCGTGCGGCACAGTGCATTGAAAAGGAGATTAAATATTTGTAAGCTGGTGAAAAAACACAGGCTTAATGAGGTGTAATTAAATTTAAACCCGCTAATGAAGTTAAGCTATGAGAAGCGTGAGTGGTGCAGGAATGCGCAGCAGAGTGGTGAGAAACCCTCATGCACCGGCCACCCCCAAACTGCCCCTTTGGCCTCAAAGACTCTTATTTCTAGCAGAAGCAGCTGGGTTTGTTTGAGCTGGGCGGCTGGCGCTCCAGCCTTGAGGTGGAGGAAAACACACAGTGTTGATGCAGCACATGGTGCCAAAAATGAACTCTGACTAGAGCACAAACACTCCAGGCCATAACGGTGGAATCTGGCTTTGAGTAACTACTGCTATTCTACATCTTGCTAATACAGCAGATGCTTATCTCTTGATCTCCTCGGGTTCCTCAGTTATTTGTGCCAACATGTACTGGTGGAATTCCAACAAAACTGTCATAAAAAGTCATCAAGGGGGGTGAAGCAGGGATGCAAACATTTTCTCTAGCAATATCAATGCCAATTAGCACTAGTTTTATCTTCCACCCTACTTTTTTCTTCCATCATTTCAAATCCATACACCTTACTCTGTGAAAACGCTAGAGCTTATTATGAAGTCTAGGCTGTAACTACTTTTACATTTACTCAGATTGAGGGTTTTCAGTGCTTACTCAGTTTGTAAGTAAAATGTATATAATATTTTTACTTGTACTTAGGTATATTTGTGAGGTTAAGCAATCTACTTTTTGCTTTGGTGACAGCGTCATATACTTCTTTACTGGTGTCTGAGGTTTTATTATTTTTAGTTTATATTATAGCTTCAATAAATAGAGACTAAAAGAAGAGTTTCTGTACATCTATTCTGACAGTTCCAGTCCTGGTCTATGGAGTACTCATGACTTAAGTAGCTTTTTAACTTGCTATTTTTGAAGCACAATTTTCTGTGAGAGGCTATGGAATGTGTTGGCCACTTCTCAGCCTGCCACTAACTCGTCCCCACCCTTCGCTAAAATCTGCCTCCACACAGATTAACACAGATTAAACAGTTGTATTTTAGCAACCTGAAACTATGGGAGTGGGCAAACTCTCAAAACTATATTTAGAGCTTTGTATTTGTGCAATTTATAGATCAGATGCTTGGAGTGAAATTTTAGCCATTTCCTGATCTGAACAAAAGGAGTGGTTCAGGATGTAGACTAAACATTTCTCAATTCGAATTAAAATTCCCTCAGAACACGTCTGGTACGTGGCTAAATCGGCTATCAAACGTGTCTGACTGGCTGTCCGAAGCTTTCTTTGTAAACCCATATACAGACAAAACGAAAAATTAAATTAAATTAATTAAATTAAAGACAAACACTTTCTAACATGCATTATCTGTTGCGCTCTTGAAAAATCGGACCTCTGCATGTAACGCTGTGCCTGTCAGTAGAGGGAAAGATTAAACCCCACAATATGAACTCAAAATACCATATTCAAATAAAACAGAGAATGGCGATGGCCAGCTAAAGCCTTTTCACTGTTTCTAGCTTAGCTACAAAAGTATTAAACATCACATTAACGTTATAAGAATGTACTGTTCCATATCCATTCTGAAGGGTTTGTTCATTTACATGGTTAGGTTCTCACTCACCGTTTATCTAAACTGTATGTGAAAAGCATAAAGTTTCAGCATAAAGTATTGCGTTATGAGCCACATTACTGTATTTGGAGTGATGTTTAGTATTCATTGTTATGTTACAAATCTGCCAGGGTGGCATAATTTCGTTTCACCTATAGTGTCACAACTGCCAGCCCTGCATGAGGCACCGACTACACATCACTTCTTAACTATAAAAGTAATAAGATTAATAAATACACTGAATAAAAAAATACATTAATGTAATGCATCTAGTCAATATCCATCCCTGTTAATGATGTCAGTATCGGTGCTGATCCGGATCCATAATTAAAATACAGTGTATAAAAACCTTAAAGCACTCATTTGCAGTGTTTGAACAAATACTCATTAATATACATAAATACATTTTAGCAAGGCCAATGAAATCCTTTTGTCTTTTACCATCTCACTAAACCTGTTCGATTTGTATGGGCCAGATGAACAGAGCACAATCTGACCATTATCTCTAAAAATGTGAGGCATAAGAAGTATTCAGATACACATCGATAAGTTAAATTGATTTTCACAACCGTTTCCTCACTCTACAGGTACTGTAGAGACTCACAGCTACTGAGGGACATGTGTTCACACTTAACAGAAGGACCACTGCACTAAAGGTTAAGCAGTGTGTGTGAACTAGCCCATCCACCACTGTTGTTTACTCTGACCCTAGTGTTCCGCTGGCAGTCAACATGTGTAGGGTACAACTGAAAAAAATTGAATGCTTCCTGACAATTAAGGGCAGCTTGTGGAAGAAAGGGAATAACGATATCAATGTGGTTTAGAAGGCCCAATTAGCCCTAGTTACCAGGAGCACAGAGACGAGCCCTCAGGGCACTGACCTGCAAGCAAAACCCATTTAAGCGAGAAGTAGGTGCTGGTCTCATTAATTACAGTGGAGAAATCCGCTCCCATGAACCAGTGGAAGCGAGAGTCAGCCACCCATGTAAGCTCTTAAGACTGCAAAAATGCAGCAGCTCGAAGGGAATGCTGATTTGACAATTTGAGCAGCCAACAGTGGTGGGCTGTTCTTCCAGCGGACCGCCGGACACACAAACAGAGCCTAGCAGCACTGGCAGGCCACAGCCTCTCTCAGCCATGTGCCAGCTGACCCCTCAGAGAGAAATTAGAGGCCTGGCCTGGGGAAAGTGTGTGGTCGTCTACAGTTTAGAGCCCTCGGAGCGGTCCCTAAGAGAGAGTGAGTTGTTCTGTACACTTGGGCTAGAAGGCAAAGGCAAATGTTTTGCTCCTGTCTGACCTACCTCTCACTCCTTTAGAAAAAAAAGGCTGCAGCAGCAGAAAAAAAGCTGCACTAGTCCTCCACCTCTCCATTCTGACAGCTCAACTGTTTTAAAAATAGCATGCCATAAACATTAGTTAGCACCAGGCAAGGCTGGTATTTCGTCATGAATAGACAAGGAGGTTTGGAGTGTATGTGTGTGTGTGTGTGTGTGTGTGCATGTGTGTATGCAGGCATGAGACACTGCCATTGTAATCCAGCAAGAGTCCAAGTGACATGAACTACACTGATGTATAATTCAGTGTGGTTTCCTAATAGCTCAGTACATCGCGAGCAAAGCCACAAAACATGGCTTGTTAAATTTTAAACAGTACACGAGGCGGAAATAAACCAACACATAAAACAACGTGGCACGGGGACTGACGGAACGCTATAAATCTCATCTACTCTCTGCTGGCTTAATGGATGTTTTAAAGGGATAGAGAAGGCAATAAAAGCACTGTCCTTTTTATGGGCCTTTTAAAAAAGAAAGATAGGAAGCAAATAGTTTTAGCATCCTTTTATCAGCAAATCATGGCCTCATCATTGTAAACATGGCAGTTGGGGGGATCGGGGGGGGGTTGCTTTTCAAGTAGCCAAGAGCAATTCTTTTTGCACAGGACAGTCATGATAAAAGTAGGGAAAAGTTTAAGCACCGAGAGTCTGATGACCAAAACGATGTTCTGTTGATTTTTTAAAAAAGTGAAATGCAAGGAACAGGAATGTAATTATGGCATTTCTCTTCATGCTTTAGTCCACAATATCTATTTTGGGGGTGGAGGAAGCTCAGTGGGTAGGATACTTGCCTCCAGACCATGAGGTCATGGGTTCGAATCCTACCTTCAGTCGCTTTGGATAAAAGCGTCTGCTAAATGCCGTAAATGTAAATATTTATTTGCTGAGCTTAACATATTGGGAAAAATAAAAACATACAGATAACATTTTTTTTATTTAAAAAATATTTTAATATTTAAAATCTATGTTATTGGTTTTAACATTTTTTTTTATTGGTGTAACATCTGTGTTTACGTGTGTGTGTTTGTATGTGTGTGTGTATACAGACATGTGTGTGTAAATATTTGCATATTACTGTGCACTGACAATATAGTTTAGTTCATTCAGCAAGACATGATATGTTGCAATGTCTTTTTACACTGCTGTGTCGTACTGCTCATTACGAGAAGGGTATTTCCAATCCAAAACCAATACACTCGATCACTCTACTGATCTTGATCTGCTATGACAGACCAATGGTTAGAAGAGTACATAAAACTATTACTAGATATTTGGTGTTTGATTTACACGCTCTACATTGTAGACTGGCATCTGTAAGGATTACGAGGAACTGTCAGGTTTTTTGCCTCCAGGATTTATAGTGAACTAGTTTAGAAAAGCTATCAGACTCTACCCATTAATCCTGTCCCTGGGTCTTAAAAGTGGTCTGGAGTCTGGGTGGCTCCCTGCTGGTCCTATAAACCTAAGCTTGAGGAGAGCAATTGTCAGCCCAAACCTATAATACAGAGCTTGAAGAAAAGGAAAAGGCAGGAGACGGCTGCATGATGGCCCAGTCAGATCTTTTAATGACCTCAACGCAGAAAAATAAGAAAAGTTGGAGTTTGTCAGAACTTCAGGGCAGAGAGGTTAAGACATATTGCCTGCCTGAATGAAGGCAGAGAGAAAGCACAAAGGAAAAATGGCTTCTGTACTGGAAGTCTGCCAGAGGAGGGTCAGTTAAAAGCCAAACATTCTGCAGTAGTAATAAATGCCTTCACTTTCTGATTACTTTCCTTCTCCATCTCCTCTCCTCCTCCTGCTCGGCACTCCCTCAAGTGCCGGGCCAAGTGCTCCAACAGGCCACGCTGCTGTGAGCTCTTAACCACTGTGTTTTTTAGCGCCCTGTTGACAAGCTGGCGCCGACAACAAGCGATAAATTTTGGTCAGGGAGCTCCACAGAGCCCCGCGATAAAGCTCAGCTCTCTCAGGCCGGATTCTAACCTTTTTAACAGCTACAGGTGAAAAAGCAAAACTCAATTTTTTTCAATTCAATTTTTTTATATATAGCGCTTTTAACAATGGTCATTGTCACAAAGCAGCTTCACAGAATGAAAGACATTTTTTGTGTGTGTATGAATGAAATGTCTCTGATGAGCAAGCCAAAGCCAGACATAACCATTCACAGAAAAGTAGAGTAGTTCGGTTTAGTGGATCAAGAGAGTTTGGTCTCTTCGACAAAGATTAATCTGAGTTCAAAATTAGCCAATGAAGATTCTTTATTGTGGACCCTTAATCAGAGACTAGGGAACCATTTCGCTATGGTCCTACTACTCACAAAGATGGTTCTAAATATGATTTCTACAACCGAAGAAGTAGGCGCTACTTAACACAGCTAAAGTTTCAGATCAGTTCAACATGCTGTTTCATACCATGGTGTTTTCCTTAAAGTCAATGAGCCGCAAACAAGTTGGCCACATCAGAGGTAATGAGAAACCCGAGGCAAAAACACACACACACAAACACACACAGACACACACACACACATATTTGTGGTTTTGCGAGCTAAGCATGTGGTTTGTGCTGTTTATAATCTACCCTTGAGTTAAAGACAGAGTACAAACTGTTTTTTAGCTCTCAGATGTAAACACAAACACATCATTGGGCATCAAACGCCTCATCTCTTCCTCACCCAGACACATTAAATGCCAGTATCAGAGATATTGCCCTAAATAACTTTTTTACCCACATTAGAATGTTGAACAGCACCCAGGGGCTTCTTAAATGTTCCATTAGCTCTGGTAAAATGACTGACTCCCTCAGAGAAGCAGAGCACATACAGTCTAATCTGGCCACTGCCATAAAGTAACACCATGCACTTGTTAGACCACCACATGCGTTTAAATTCCTCAGATTGGTGGCGATGTTTTGTTCCTCCTGCTCCCACACAGCCACTTTGTTCTGCTTGGTTAACAGGAGGCAGTGGGCGAGCAGAGCTTGTCGTTACGAAGGGTGCTGTTCCTGCACCTCAGCCACTGCTTCTCCAGCCTCCACATCCATTCCTTCCTGAGACACACTCGCCCTCTCTCTCCCCCTCAGTATCGTTCTCTGAAGTAGATTGATGTGCCCGGGCGTCTCCACTGCCACAGTGTTCCGGCCAAACAAATGGAGTAAATGAGTTTTTTTTTTTGCTGCGGAGGAAGCGTGTGGTTGTGGTGAGGGGTGTTAGCGGGAGGTGGAGCACCGAGAGGTCAAATGTAATTACACAGAACCTGAGCCACCACCGAAGGCTGCACTTTGCATTAAGCCACTAATAAACACTTCTCCAAAGGGAAGGGGAATGGCAGAGAAAAGTTAATTTGTGCCTTTTTTCAGCTACAAAATGAGCGGCAGCTACAAAAAACCTGAGGCTGTGTGCTGATATCAGAAGACTCCATGTAATTATAACTGCACAAACCCATGTACATTCTGTGAAGGTTGTCGGTCTTTTCCTGTTGTTCAGAACATTTTCTTTTTCTTTATCTGGAGAATATAGTGAAAAATGGAAAAATAGAATTTGACATCTCATCTGCAACAGAAGGTCCGCCAAGATCGAATAGCTCCGATTTTTCAAGGGGGGGGTTAATAATAAAACCAGACTGTATGCCTTATGAGAGCAAAGCATGTTCTGTCTAGAATACTGCGACAGAAAAAGTCTCAGGGCTGAGCTGAAAGGTATGGAAGTAACTACTTCTGTCTGCCTTTGTAAAAGCAAGGAGAAAAAGACTCTCCTTGAGACATAATGGAGCCCAGAGCCATATGACTATATGCATATACTGAGGGAAAACATGCATTCAGACACAAAAAGTAGGTAGGTATGTAAAACCCATTAGACATGGAAGAAGTAGTGAATATACTGTACATTCATTGGACAATCGTTTATACAAATCAGAAGTCTTGAAACAATGTGTAATTTAATGCAATAATTTTGCTTGTCATGATTGGAGAATGAATGTTTGTGCATACAAACCAAACCCACAGTAAAACCCACAGTAAAATGCGGAGGCATAACCATGTTATAGGGATGCCTCTACTCATCATTGAAGGAAACATGAATGGAGTGAGGTACTGGACTGTTGACAATTAGGGGGGGAAATTTTTATTTAATCAAAAAAAAAAACCCTAAATCTGGGGAGAACGTTTTAACGAGATCAAGATCTTCAAGTCGAACTACAATACTGCAAAGCTAATTACTTCTTACTATTTGCCCAAGATGGCTTTGCAACAAACTGTTATATTAACATTCATTTTTGGCGCTTGAATACTTCTTCCTCAATCTATTCCCTTTATTCTTATGAACACACACATACTTCTTAGTAAGTAAGTAAGTAAAAAGACAATTTGTAGTGAATATATGGGCTGGATGTATATTAAATTACAAAAACAGAAATATCTGAATCCCCCCCCCTCATTTTAAATACAATTCCAAGTACTGTTCCTAAGACAATGCATTAGAATTATGTAGTTTATATGAATAAATGACCCTGTCCTATTTTAAGTGCGCCTAAATAAACTGCTTTGAAACTTCTGAAGCGAGCTCTGAAGACGCTGGTGATTGACAGTTACGAAACTTTAAGCAGATAGCAACAGACCAGAGGAAGCCTCCCACTCCCTCTTTTATGAGTAGATTATTCTCTGGAGCAAAGCTTTCAGCCTGAGTTTGACTGAATTTGACAAGAAGAAGGCTGCTGTGGTTCATTATGAAGACTGTAGCACTGAGGAAAATGCAGCGTACACAGGCACAGGAGTGACATATAATGGGGAGCAGCTACCCTTGAGAAAAATATAGTACATGCTCCTGGAATACACTGGGGCAAGTTAATGTGTAACAGTATATGATATTGTGAGCTGGCTACATGGTGCATTTATGTCACAACACTGTGATATTCCTGAGCCTGTCAGACCACCACTAGCCTACATTATTCTAAAGCAGAATTGCTTTATTAACCTGTGCTCTTGCATATTTTTTGGAGCCCTGTGTTGTGCAGGTGAGTGTGGGTGCTAACCGACTTTGTGCTGAGTTCAGCAGAAATCAAAGAGAGTGCTTAAGGACATGCCTCCCCTGGACTGCCTTTGAAGAATGCTGTGTTTTTTTTATTAAAGGTGAAAGGAAGGCCCACCTTTGGTTACCCAAGCAGCCTTTCATTTTATGGTCCTTTAAAAGAATATTTATCTGCCAAATCCGCAGTGTACAGTCGCTTCAATATTGATGTAAATAATAATAATGATCGTTGATGTTTACATTACTTACACACTCAAAACAGATCGTCCATTCGTCTTCATTATACATTTTGAATCAACATGTTTTCCTTTCAGGGAGAAATGTCTTAATGGTAAAATGGAAAATGACACACTGTAACAGTTCTGAACTGTTCTTGTGCTGAACCACATTTAGAGACATGTGATGGCTAAACAGGCACAAAGTGACAGGCTTGTTTCAAACTGTAGGTGCCGATCTATCATCTTAGCATCATGGTCTCTGTGTGCAAAACAACAAGCCAAGTGAGTCTTGCCCACTGAAGACAACTGCAAAGAGCATAGTTTTATGCTCATATCTGTTGTCATTACCAGTGCACAGATATCATTAGTGGCAACAGGTATCTAACGGCAATGTACATCAAACATACCACTACAAAACACTTGTAGAATGCACACTATTGCCCTGTCAAACCATAGTTAGCTAACATGTTAAAACTTTGCAGAATCTTCTCTGTTTTGACCTTAATATTCCTGCTATCTGTCTAGAACCTTTGTCAGCTAGGCAAAAAAACCCAACTACACAAACCAGCCTCAAGTCTAAGCATTAACAAACAGCAGAGAAGCTTTTTACATTATTTTTAAATTATGCCGAGAAGTAAGCTTGTTAAAGTTATTATGTGAATTCTACCAACCTCAGGGTTATAAACAGAATCTACAGCCAAACTTTTAAAATTGATTGTGTGTATATATATATATATAGTTTTTTGCAGTGAATCATGATACAAATCAACCACACACTCCTAGACCATACACTACCTGCCAGAAGTATTTCCTCAAATAAACCTGCTCTGAATAGTTCTTTAGGAAACAAAAAAAATATTCTATGATATTGCTCCAAGCAACCTTTCAGGCACCTTCATTTTTAGGAGTGTGCCATCAGCAAAAGCTTTGAGACTGAAGCAAAATCCAACAGCCCAATGTAAGCAGGATTTGCATGCATGCACCTTCTCTGCTATATATACCACCTTCTCAGATTATTGGGTCCTCTAGACTTGGTCCTTTCTTCCACTCACTTGCACAGATCAACTCTTAGCCTCCTTCCTTCAGCAATATGACACACACAGTTGACAAAGCATCCATTGCTACCCTCTGCCAAATTGAGCTTGACTTTCGTCCCCACTGCGGCCAGGCAGTGGGGCCAGCCTGATTGAAACCACTGATAAAATACACAGAGCCGGTCCAGCAGTGGGGCTCTCTTTTCCCACCTCGAATTTATGTGCCAGGGACAGATCTATAGGATTACTCTGGAGTGGGGGAGAGAACAAGCCCATGCTCTACAGTGTGAAAGCGGGCCATTTAGACACTTCACTCTGAGTCACTGTCACTCAAAACCTTCAATTCAAAATAACACCAAGCAATCTTCTCATGTTATGAAGGATTTCAGTAATGTATGCGGTTATCTGACTACAGGAAGGGCTTAGGGGCACACAAAGCCCGGCGGTATGAGCGATATTTCTCACTTGTCTTGATTTTAATGTGAGCATGTTTAGGTATGACAGCTGTACTCACTGTTCTGTTTTGTAGGCGGAGCACCTAGCCAGTGGAATTTTTACAATCCGGTTATTCAGACCCACAAAAAGAGTCCGGTCACCATGGAGGATCTGGAGACTCAGGATTGGCTCCCCAATGCCAGGAGGGTGGAGCTGCATCTCCTCTAAATAACAGCCTTGCAGACTTTTATTGGTGGTGGCCAGCGCCTTCAGAACGGTCCCATACTCTGATTTGACAAAAGACAAATGACAAAATTGAAATGGCAGGTTTATAAATGATGGACACTGATTATGACTGAAAGTGTAAATACGCTTCAATTAATAAACATAGACTTGACAAGTATGTTTAAAATCTCCATATACTTGCAGATAAGGAAAGCATTAGCTGGCTGTCTTAGGGCCTGCAGGTTTGCTCACCTGTGCCGATGTACATGACGTGATGCAGAGTGTCCTGTCCCTGCACAATGTCCACCACCAGTTTGGAGAAGCGCACGCTATCTTGCCACACCAATGGGTCCACAGACACGGGCTGCACCACATCGTTCATGAGGTAGAGCCTCTGCGCGTCCTGCAGGCTTCGTTCCGTGAGGCCCTCGTTGTGATCTTTAACTGTAATAGTGCCACACTGGAAGACATTGCATAGTGATTTAGGCCAACAGAACAATGTCAGATATTACATATATCTCTTCAGCGCATCCTCTTTTTCGTTGTTGCTTTTGTTTTATTTTTGTTGTCGTTTTCACCAGCAGATGGGCAATGTTATCTTTGTCTAGTGTAGCTCGTAGCGTTAGATATTTGCCAGCAGAGGACAGAAGGTAAAGCAGAGTGAAGGTGAGCACTGTACCTGGAAGTTGGGAAGTGGGTTGGGGGTGGGCAGCCAGGTGGAGCGCGGGTTCTCCTGGGAGCGGAATGGCCCATTGAATGCATGTGTGATGGCACTGAGGTTGTACGCACAAACTGCAGAGGCAGCAATGCTGTTCCTACACAGTCAACAAAGAAAGAGACAAAAGGAATGGGGTTAGAGGGAGTGAGACAGAAAAAGAAGGTCAAATCTGAGGCAATATGATAATAATGAAGCAAAAAAAACTGAGATCAGATGATCCACGACGAGAACAACCATATCACTCCCCAGGGGACGACTGTTTATCCTGCTAAAAGTAAACTTTAAAGGCAAACTGTAGGACTGCCGCTCTCCTGATACTGGCAGCGCCTTGAAATACAGAGCTGCGGGTGACATTTCCATGTGGGGAATGCAGCCGGAATGAGCCACATACAGCTAAATCTGTTTCACTTGCTCCCACACATTGAGAATAATACATAGACACTCACACTGTGAAATGACTGCTGATACACACTGCCGCTGTTATGTAAATGCCACTGAAACCCGTGCAAACCTCTGCTCAATGCTAACAATGTCATCCCTGCAATCAACTGCACTGCAGGCACATAATGTGCATAATGACTTTTTTAACCTGTGCTTAGTGCATAGTTCCTCGGATGCCAGCCCAAAGCCAATGTAGCTGAATGTTCCCCTCTGTTATAATGACACGCTATTTAGCTGCATTTAGCAAGTGAGGGAAATACTAGATGCAATTATAAAGAATAATAAATCAACTTAAATCAATATGTAGACATGATATATGCCACTTCTGTAGCACACATGCTTTTATAAGTGGGCTAAAAATCAATTAGTCATTTTAAAAAGCAGTTGATAAAAGCCAAAACGACAGCTTATGTATACAGATACTCTAGGACTGTAATTGTTTGCGGTTGCTCTTGCTACCCGGACTGAAACCAAGCATGGTCAAAAGAGACCACAGACAAATGAGCTGCAATAACTGTGGTCCCACCACTAGAGCCACAGACAGATGGTGCCCACGGCAGAGTTCCAGGAGGCAGTCTGGCCCTTTTGCACGCTGGGGCCTGGAAAGGGGGCTGTGGTTATGTAGTCTGGCGAGGCACCGACAGAAGCTCCATCAGAGGGCTTAGGCCTGGCCGTGCAGCTCCGCCATGGGAACCACATGCTGGGAGTTAGAGTGTGAGGAGAAGGACATGGCCAGCAGGAAGAAGAGAGAGGGTCTGGCAATGGAGCTCAAAAGCTTGGCAAAGAGAGGAATATGAGCTATGTTGGGCTACGATGAGACATGGGCTCTCAATCAGTTTAGCCCAAAGCATGGAGTTAGCAGAACAGCTAATGTGACTGGAGGTGCCCTACTCTAAGCAGTCTTTGACTTGAGAACGAAACAAACCCAAGTCTTTAAAGACACTTTTATCTTTTATATCTTGAACGTCTCCTGTGCTTTTCGAGAGACAAAAACGGATTTCATAGAAGGCGTGCTGTTTTGAAAAGACTGATTCATCATAAAGGTTTTCTATACTAGCCTGTCATAAAAAGCACAGAATGGTTCAAATGAAAAAAGATGCCTAATGTTCAGCTCTGTTTTCTACAAAGCTTCAGACATCTGAGAAACATGCTGGTCAAGTTCCTCTGTTTGTGGAAAAGCGGTGTTAATCAGCCCTCATTCATAATCAGAAGAGTAGTAAAGCAGCAGAAGGTGGTCTTTTGCTCTCTTGCTCTTTGGGACGAGCGAGTCGCAGTTCATAGACCAGGAAGGATTACTTAAACTGCTCCACTCCATTGATTTTATGTTAGGGGTGGGCCTGTGTCCCAGTGATTCAGAGCTACCAACTGTGATGTTCAGCAAGCGCTGCCAAATACTGGTTTAACCTTATGATTTATGTGTGTTGCATGAGATATTTCAGTGCAAACTTGAAGGACAGTTGCACCATTTCTCAACACCATTTCTCTGCCTTATTATTAGCTTTTTTTATATAATATACATTAAAAAAAAAAAAAGATTCTTTATTTGTCACATGCATAGTCATTCAAGTACAACACACAGTGAAATGTATCCTGAACTGCTCCTTTTTGACTGTGCAAACATTATAAACAATAAGTAAATTTTAAATTAAAAATCTTCTAAAACACAAATGAAAATAAAGAAATGAGTACAAGTAAAGTAGATATAGGTATAAATGTATGTGCAATTAAACATTTTTAAAACTAAACAGTCTTAAAGAGTAATTTGATGTTCGTTTTTAAAGAACCGTACCACATCAGAATTGTTCACATCAGTGGCGACAGCCACCAGATGTTAAAAATACTTAACGCCTCTAAAATTGTGATAAGCTGTTGGCATACAATGTATCTTTGAGCCACATTCATGGCAGAGATGTACATGCAAGGCCTTCAGCAAAACAGCACCAAAGAAAACTTTCTATTTCATATTTACCATTATTTTTCCATTAGCATTTGCATTGTTGCCACTGTGGCCCCTGAAAAAATGGAGTCATTTCTCTACAGGGCACTATTTCACATCAAACCACCCTGAATGACTGTTTACATTACAATGACAAAATTATGCGGAAATAATAAAAAAAAAGTACATGAAATTTCCTCTTAATGTGTTTCCTTTTTCCTTTTTTACAACAAGTAAAATAAATCTCAAGCCTGTATATATAATTGTTTTGGCTGCACAGTGTCGTTAGGGCTAGTATAGGTCAGTTAGAGGGGAACCCGAGCCGCATATAATGCCTGTTGGGCCCACCGTGAACCAGCCACTCAGCCAGGCAGCAGGAAGTGCCCTCAGCTCACCTACTCCTCCATGGCCCAGTCCTGCACATGCTCAGTACAGCACCCAGCATATGGCAGTGTCGTCATCTTACTGTGAGCACAGCTGACTACCTGGAGGTTGCCTGAGCATCAAGTATGCCGTGTGCAAACCCAGGTACAGTATTTTACAGTATTTTAATTTTCTTATAGGTCATTGCGACAACAGACTCAGCATCTTGGAAAGGTCAAACAAGGACACTGTGGAACAGTCTGTCTGTTTGTTACTGTATATGTTTCGCTTTCAAGGGTTTTGGTGCTAAAAGCAGGAAAACTACTTTAAAAGGGGGGGCAAGAGACAAAAAGGGGGAAAACACATTAAGTCTGACTGTTCAACCTCAGTGCATACCTGCTTCGCAGCAGAAGCAAAAAATGGCTAGTCAGCAACCTCTCATGAAGCACGGACACAGGCAGGATTAGCCAAAGATATTTTTACTGCATAACAATGAGTCATGGCACTGGCTAGACGTCACTTTCTGCAAGTGTTGAGACAACAAAGTTTATAAAGGACACTTTCAGAGCAGCGCTCGATTTAGCATTCGTCTCAGTTACCACGCAATGACAAGTAATGGAAAACAGACCCCTTTAAGAGCACTACAGCCGCACGAGCACTACATGTCATGGCGGGGAACGGGCTAAGAGCACCGAGCTCGCCACGGGGGGCAAAAATCTCATTTCAAGGTGCATTTTGTCTTAATATATTACAGTAAATGAACAGGATGTGTGTGCTTTCACGAAATCCACCCATGAAACGGCTCATGCTTAAGGTGGAGGTGCTTCGCTTAGAGTTGTGCACCTACACCTCTGTTTTCCAAAAGGTTTTCTTCTCGGCTTAATAACTGCCTTGAGCTCTCTTTCCATTTCTAAATGTGTCAGTGATTGGCAGACATGAGAGCCGTACCTTAAGCTGTTTTTCAAAAATGAAGCCAGAAAATATGAATGTCAGCTCTTTGAAAGGCTCCTTGCTTCGGCTATGTCCTGAGAACTGTATGAGTAATGGGAGCAGTATGAGTATTGATAGGATAAGCAGGTCCACAGGGCAAACAAACACATAGACAAAAAAGGGTGATGTAGTGTTTGGTGACGCGACATGATTAGCATTGTTCTTCGCCTTGCAGCGTGCGTTGATAATGACATTGCAGCGGGAAGAGGGCTATAAACACAGCAAGCTCATTATGAGGGGCAGCGGTACTTATGGACCCTTAGGCACTAATTCACTGAGGGAATGGCCTAGCAGTGCCAGCTCAGTACCGAACACTTGGGAGAGCTACCACTTTGCAATTCCTCTTATTCTCTCCAACTCTGTCTTCTTCACTCTCTCTCCCTTTCTCCCTCGCACTCTCTCTCTCTCTCTCTCCCTCTCCAGTCTATTTTACAACCTCGAATTCCAGGAGGCCATGCTGAAGGTGTTCAATTTACCGCAGACAGATGGAGACACAGTTCTTATGATTGCATTACTAAATCCCATACCTACGGGGTTGAGAGAGACAGACAGAGAGTAAGAGAGCGAGACACAGAAAGAGAGATGTTCTTTCCATTAGCCTCTTAATTAGAAGGTCAAATGGCACTGAGGCACAGCACGCTTTAAGGGAAGAGCTCCAGAGCATTCCTCACATTCACTTTCTCCATCATTCATGCATCTCAGAATCAGATAATCTAGAGTCGCTAACTGCCCTTGAGTCCTTATAAGCAAAGCCCAGCTGCACAGAGGCAATAGCTTAAGAGATTCTGCTTCAGCCTACTGAGGGAGGTGATGTCACCAACCCTAGTCTAGAGCTCTATAGTCAGATATCAAAAACATGTCATACCCATAAAAAAACACTAGAAACAGCCCAAGCACATGATGCCCACACTGCTGTTGTCACCTTTAATGCTTCTTGCTGTTGTTAGGAACCTAGGTAAACATGATAAAAAGCATTCTTCACACTAATAAACACCTTTCACCTTTCAGTGCATTTTTGGTACCAGATTTCAACACATCACTGCACTGTTACATTCATGTGTGCTCAAAGCCAGGCGAAAACAAGGCAGTATCTTTGAAACAGCTGTAGAGTGCACTCACACATTGGTTGTGAAGATGCCGTAGATGAGGTCCTGCTCAGGAAGGAAGAAGGTGCTCTGGAGCTCGTTGTAATAGAATGGGATCTCTCCAGAGCGGGAGCAGTTGAGCCGGGCTTTGGTAAAGGTGGTCCAGGTGTCTTCCAGTAGGAAGCGACCACCGATGTCGTTTTTGCACACGCGGGCCACTCGCGAGTACACGGTCTTCCCACAATCATGTTCCACCGCATTCTCCCTCAGGAAGAAGAAGGTGAAGTTCCCGATTTCGTAGGCCGAGATGAACTGAGGCTCTGAGAGAAACAATGAGAGAGAGAACAATCAGATCTAATAATAATCATCATTTATTCTGTTGTGTAATCACAATATATTAATACAGCAAATTTCACAAGAAAGGATAACAAGCAGGAGAGAAGAGGACCCACATGCATCTTTTTCCTCATAGCTGTTTGTAGTCCCAAAACATTCATGTACAGTGTCTGATTTTGACACTATCAAGACTGTGCAAACTGTGACAATAAATGATACTTTAAACCATTTTAAAATTGCCTTTGTGTAAAGTTTCTGTACCATTAAACTAGGTGATAAAACTTCTATTTCAAACCACATGACTTTCACCCCCAGTTTATATGGCCGGCTTGACTTTTTTTGGTTGATGTTTATTTAAAGGCTCCTTTCCCAGTTATGAATAATGTCTATTCTTGTACTAAACTGAAGTACCAATTGTAAATCACCATTGGAATACTCTTCTCATTCTGGCCTTCGGCATGCCCTGAGTCTGGCAAACTGGCCCCTGTGCCTTTTTGACACAAAATGGTCAGTGTGTGATTCATAAAGTTATGCAACAACAGACAAACAGTGCTATACTGTGGGCTCAGATATTATTTTCCAAATGCTACATCTCCCTTCGTCAGTCGTTCTGACTCTCTTCGACTTCAGGGTCTGGTTAAGCTGAGGAATTGCTGCTGATATCAACCTGCAAATAACCATGACCATAAACGCAGCTGGGCCCTTCACAGTACTTTCAAAGAACCAGATTAGTACAGCAGCAAGAGAAGCGGGAGAAGCTTCAGTAGCTATAACTGCCTTTTGATTTGATATCTGAAGCCTAATATAAAGCCTCAGCAGGTACAAGCCCTAGACAGCGGCCCACCCGTCGCAACATGCATTATGGAGGCAGATGCCATATTACTGGCCTTTGTCTATGCATGTAGCGCTCAGCTAGAACTGACTGAATGATAATAAATGTGGGAATACTACTGCTCTCCTTTACATCCTGCTGACGATTTTGTTACGCTAGATGTTTGCTAGCGGAATATACACAGAATTTTTCCTACATGTTCATTTTGCATAAACCTATCATTACACACATCATAGATGGGTCTCAGTGGACACAGCAGTCAGAGAGATGTGTTGAATACCAATTAGACCAGCTATGGTCTGAGGTAATTACTACTTGTGTGGTAGGGCAATGCTGCTTGAATTAACAAAGTAGATCCATTTGTTTAAGCAGGTACTGGCAAGGTGTGTGTGTGTGTGTGTGTGTGTGTGTGTGTGAGTGGGTGGGGGTGGGGGGGGGCATTATTTATATGGATGTGTCATATATGTGTACATGCATGCGCATGACTGTGTAGCCGTGTGGGAGTGAATACAACAGACAGTATTTTTCTCCTGCCCTACTGAAAATAAACAGACTGCCTCATTTCCAGACTGCTGCGCCACCGGGGTCCCTGAGTGTGTGTATTTCAGCTCATGCCAGAGCCAGGGGATAGCACTAATCTGGGTGGTGAATTAAGGGCTCTGATTAGCTTCAGAGAAGAAGAAAACATTGCTAGCAGCTTCACAGGTACCACTGACATCACTGATCATAAGAGGTTTTGGAGCCAACACTCAGCTCACATTCTGGTCCCCTCCCATTTCAGTCCCGAATTAAAAAGCAGTCAGTCAGCACATTATGGGATCACAGTCCAATAACGGGCCAGATGGATTTGATTCAGGACTCCTGAGGTATGTGACGTCCTTCCGTGACCCCCACCAGAGCAGGCTTATGACTAGAAATGAGATTTTAATTCACACTTCATATCCGAAGGGGCCTCTTCTCTATGCATCCCACCAGCTCAGTGAATAAGTAAGTGCATTTACTTTGGGCAAGAAAGGAAGAAAGTATAAAGCAGACAGAGCAAATGATCAGGCGGAATACACACTGCAACGTAAGCCTGCAAAATTGTTGTTCAGGCGGGGCCGGTAATGTAATCTGTATGCTGTTTGCAATTCAGGGTATATAAGTACATACAAGAATGACTATGTGTTTATAACCATAGGTCAGGCCTCTTCGATTCTGGTTCTTAAGGGCCCAGTATAGTTTGGTAATCTCCCTGATGCAGCTCATCTGATAATCACCAGGTTTAGAAAGTGTGTTTGAGCTGGGAAATCACCAAACCATGTGGGACACCAGCCCTCCAGGACTGGAAGTGAAGAACTCGATAGGTGTAACAGACGTTAACATAACTATACATTGAAATATGCAGCATATATTGCAAGCTACTGTGATCACACACCAAATCAGCTTTACAACATTAAACCCACCAGCCTAATATTGTGTAGGCCCTCCTCATGCCACCAAAACAGCTCCGATTCATCAAGGCATGGACTTCACAAATCCTCTAAAAGTCTGCTGTGGTATCTAGCACCAAGGCATTGGCAGCAGATCCTTTAAATCCTGTCAGTTGCGAACTGAGGCCTCCGTGGATCAGATTAGTTTGTCCAGCACATCCCACTGATGCTCGATCGAACTGAGATGTGGGGAATTTGAAAGCCAAGTCGATAGCTTGAATGCTGTCATGTTCCTCAAACCATTTCTGAACATTTTTTGTAGTGTTGGATTATTCTACTGAAAATATAACACTGCCATTAGGGAATAGGGGTTTACCAATATTTAAAGAGGTTGTACATGTCAAAGCATCATCCACATGAAGCAAGGAACCTCTGCTGGCTTGCCTTCTTCTCATACAGCATTCTGGTGCGATCACTTTCTCAGATAAGCCAAAGAAACAGCTGTCTAAATAATGTAAAAAATAATGATTCATCAGACCAGGCCTCCTTCTTCCAATGATCCATGGTCCTATTCTGATGTGCCCATTGTAGGTGCTTGCGGTGGTAGATAGGGATCAGCTGTGTTCTGTTCTGATGCATTGTGTGTTCTGACACATATCTTTCATAGACAGAACTAATTTTTTCAGCATTTTGTGCTGCAGTCACCTTTTTGTGGGATCGGACTGGTTGTTCCTACATGGATCACTCTTAGTAGGTACTAACCACTACAGATCAGGAACACCTTTAAAGACTCAGATCCTTACATTTTACCAACACACCAACTTCAAGAACTGACTGTTCACTTGCTTTCTAATATAGCTCCCCACAGGTGCATCTGTAATACGATAATTAGACATTGTTCACTTCACCTGTCAGTGGTTTAAATGTTATGGTCGTATGCACATTATAATGTTAATATAAACATAATACAGGGAACACCATGTATAATATATATTTTTACTATTTACTAATATATTTATAAATATATTTGGCTTATTCTGCAACAGATTCATTTTCATGATAAAGTACAGTATAAAATTAAGTTTTGGCAAAAAAAGGGTTTAGTGGTTTTCTTTCCAAGAAATTTTTAATGCACATATTGAAAATGTGTTCTTTAGCTCCAGACACATTTTAAACACCTCACCTGACACAACAAAGGCTACACCAGTATTCCCACAGTAGTACCGTCAGAAATATTGTGAGAAATATTAAAAAACTTGAGACACTGATTTCCTCAAAATCTTCATGTTTTAGTCTTCATGTTAAATTAATGCAGACTGACACAGAAAACATCCTCCTTTTTATGAAATGGTAGCTGAAAATAAAAACAAAAACAAAAAAAAAATGAAAAAGTGTTCTTTCCTATTGGTCCATTTATTATTCTTCTGATGTCCACACAATACAAAGGGCAACTGCTGCTTTCAAAAATGTAAGTCAGTGTGTATATAAATATATATATATATATATACACACACACACACACACACACAATTTATCCCGCTCTACTTCTGTCTCCTTTTCTCTCTTTCTTTCTGTCTCCTTCAGATGTTCCTTGCCCACCGTGGACTGCTGGGTGGGTGGGTTGTCTCTGGTGGAGTGGAGCATTGCAGCAGCAATTTCACCCTCTCCCTGCTGCGAGGAATAATTACACCACTGGCTGGCCGAGCCCAGCACTCCACCCCACTCCTCATGCGCTGGATGCCTGGCCTGCGGTGCTGGAATAGCGCTCAGGAAGCTTCTCCCTGCTTTTTTTCTTTCGGTGTCAGGAAGTACATTGTGATAGGGAAGGGGTGCCACATCAGCAGCCTGGAGTTTATTGACACCTCTTGACTTTTTCAGGAGGCTCAGTGAGGCTCATGTGCTCACGCATGGCTGTCTTTTCCCCTGCCTGACCTGGATTACTGTGAAAAGCTTCTGTGGATGCCAGAGAAATGATTGTGGTGATGTGGCTTTACAGGTCCCAGCACAAAAAGGGCTGCTGCTCTATAAGGAGGAGTGAGCTTTAACGGCTGCCTCATCCACAAAGCTCCATGTAAATACCATGTAGAGACACGGGAAACATGAGATGCATAGCTGCTTATGACTTCATAATGTAATACTTGGATCACTATTACACCTTAATAGTACATATTGTGAAAATATGAAAAAAATATGAAAATAACATTAAGAGATCAGGAGGTAGTGTTGTAGTCCATACAATGACTGATTCAGGTTTTTCTGTTTTGTTTTGTTAATTTACATCAATCATATGACACAGTAGAGGCCATATAACAATAGGGTGGTCGCAATTAATTAAATTCAGTCACCTAATTAAAAAACAAAAACATTGTGTTTCCGATGAACATCACAATAAGGGTGAGCATCACTGAAAGAGAGGAAACCTGCACAAGCAGGAGCTCACAAATGTGTGGGTTTGTAGTTACAAATGTAGTGTGTTTGAAGTAAAATAAAATGTTTGCTGTTATATATACATGATTATTGATTCAAAATACTAACTAGGTTACTTGATTAGCTCTATATCATATATTACTACTTTTTTCAAGTAGCCCACTGGCTTATTATTTATGCCTCACCTCCTGACACACAAATGTTTTTGGACTTTTACATTTTTTTAATGAGGAATTTGAATGAATGTGAAAACTGCATTTAGTGCAGTTGTCAATACATATCAATACAACCTTCCACACCTATTATTTTATTATATTAAGCCTGCATACAGTCCACGTAACAAGTAGAGAGTCAACTATTTTCATCATTTTGTTCTGAATGATTAAAGAACATGATGTTGGAGTTAAAATGCAAAATATGAAGATACTGCTTCTGATTGGGGTTAGTGATCATATTTGACTCTCAGCACTGGAGACCGCAGTTAAGTAGTAAGAATGTTGTGTTATTCAGATGGAAAGAAAGTAAACTGCACCCATACCGTTGAGCCATTTGGAGTTGTACTGGGCGGTCCTGAGTGGTGGCATCCCTCCCAGGCTCCGGTAAATGACCGGGTCCCGGCCAGAGAAGTCGATGACCGTGGCAGCGTACAGCTCTCCATTTTCTGTCACCACTGCTGTAGAGTTATGGCGGGGGTCATAGGGACAACGTGCCACTCCATTCACTCGCTCCAATACACTGCTCATATTCCCCGTCTGTCACAGAGGCAGCAAGACAGGGAGACAGATCAGTGCCTTCTTCATGGAGAGAAGTTCCAAAAGATGAAAACATGAAAGGCAGTAAAACATTTTGGATGTGCTTTTTAAAAATGGTCCACTCTTAACATGAAGAGTCATTTCCATCAGTGCTCACCTCCCTGATGATGCAGAGAGGCTGGAAGGCATTGGTACCGCAGGTAATCACCTCTGTCTTGTTGACCAATAGCACTCGAATGTAGTTCTGACACTCCACCTGCAGAGGGAGTCAAACCTGTCAGTGTGTTGCTGCAATGGTGTTGCCCCTGACCCCTAGTTAGCACCCAGTAATCAGTCAATTACAAGTGACTAAGAAGAGATATGTGAAGGAATGTGAAATTTTAAACGTATTGGTTATACATGCACAGAGAGTAAAAAGGGCTACACTTCAAACAGAGAGGCGATGTATGAGCACTTTGCATAGATATCAGTTTGTCTTGGAGAGAAAAGTGTGTGGCATACATTAGTACTGTGGAAAATGACAGTGGTTTGTGCTCTCCACTTTAGATGAGAGCGGCTGCCATGTTGGTTTATATTTCATCAATTACTACACACACCATCGGTACATCGGGGCTGACAGAGGGGAGGTTTAGCTTTCAGAGAATGGAGGGAACTACTACAAACTCTTCCATAGTGAAAAGGCCAGGTCTTATCCTTTCAGATTGTTCCTGTCCATAACAGTAAAAAATTACAAGGATAAAGGGCTTCTTGTCTTGTTTTTTTCTAACGCTCTGCCACTATATGAAATTGTAATGTGTTAATCCTGTACAGAAATTCTCAAAGCTAAAATGAATTGGGGTCAGGTCTGGAGTCCAGGTTTCACAGATGAGATTACATTTTAGCTCTTTTTCTGCATTGCTTTGGAGATACAAGTGGTGAAGCAATCAGTCCTCTAAAGATAGCAATGTACCAAACAGATCATAGTATTTACTATCAGCACAACACACTATGGAGGCCATGTCTGGCAATATATATATATATATATATATTGCTGATGTCATTCTTTAATTAGCGTATTATAGTTGCTCCTGAGTGCTTAGGTTTTCTATTGATTAGGTTTTCTATTACTATTAACAACAAGACTGCATATCTGTGCTTTAACAATCACTGACTAAGTACACTTTGCACAGCGTCCTGTGACAAGCCTGAACAATGCACTCTCCTCCAACCAATGGGTTGCCAGCCTTTTTGAAAGAAATGTTACTATTCAGCAGTGAAAGTGGGGGCTCAAAGTTACCTCCGTCTTCCCTTTGCTTTGACAGGACCTCCTGGTGTCTTCGTCTGGGCCCCATTCTGTTGCCTAGGAAACCAAAAATAAACGCTGGAAAGTGAGTTGCAGCATTCACTGCTGGCCAGCAGAGGTTTAGCACAAGGCAGGTTATACAACTGCACACAGTAATATTGCATGCAGCCAGATGTATGAAAAGACATTAACCTTACTGAGCTTTGTTTATTGTGTAAACAGCATAATAAGTGGTGTTGCGGCTGCAGTGGGTGAGGCAAGGAAACAGTTGGAAGACTAGAGGAAATTTGCATGTAAATGCCATCACCTAGTTTCATTCAGGCAAAGAAATCCAGTCCGATTCCTTTGACCACCTCCAATGTCTCCATTTCCCTCTGCCCAGTTGTAGCCCTTTAGAGTTAGTCTAACCCAGTATTCAATTTTCAACTGAAACAGTAAAACTGCAAACTGAGTTTATCCTCACACACACACAAGTTGCCAAAATCGTCTCTGTGACTCTACTGAAGGGATAGAACACTGTTTTTTCAAAAGATATTGCTTTATGTATGATATTCTCATAACAGTTGTGGAGAGCACCGTCTAACACAGTGGTCCACAACCTCCTGCAGGTGTTTAATTGAACTGAGATTTGGTGACAGCATTTGATTTACATCATTTTTTTGCTTATTAACCCTTAGAGCTCAGGGCATATTAGTAAACTCTGATTTCAACAAGTAATAATGACGTAAAACAGTCTAAAGCTGATGTTTGCTTTTTTACACACTCGCTGTTTGCTGAGCTTTCACTCGGCATGCCTGCAGCTCGGCCGCTCTCCGGCCCCCACCCCTCTTCGAGTTTTCCCACCCACTTATTTCTGAGACCTATAATTTTAAAAAATGGACAATTTTGATTTTTATGGGCTTTTGGTGTGATGTCATTTTTAAAATGTTTGTTATGGAATAACTGTCTTTTAATTTGCAGTGACCCTCACTATGCCAGCAAAATGCATCCATGGCATAACATATCTATCAGACCCCCTTACAGTGGGGGAAACCATTCAGACCTGTGCCACTGTTTTTGTGCACACCACACATACAGTCACCCACTTGTGGGGAATACAGTGAAGGAACACTAATCTCCACTACCTGTATTTTTGTACTGTCAAAAGTTCATTCTTGATTGTAAAAAGGGGTCCTCAATAGCCCTTTTATAATATTCCCAGCATGTAGCTGTGACTATTCTTGGACTATTCTTGCTGATATAGGCACACACTACAGTACAGGCCAGAATTTTGCTCCCATTATAAAACATTAGAAATACTTGAAACAATGCATGCAAAAGCTCAAAAATGCATAAAAATAACCACTCCTTGCCTTTATCACAGCAGCACAGATTCATGGCATACTTTTCAGCAATTATACGAAATAACTTGTATCCAAAACTTCCCAAAACCTTTTCAGCATAATTAGCTGGATGTTCTTTTTGCATCTGCCAGTCTAGCTTGTCCCATGCAGCTCAACAGGAGAAAGATCTGTAATAATTTTGGCACAAGTGTGTAGAATGCTTGGGATCATTATCCTGTTAAAAGAATGAAATGTTGTCCAATGATACATAAGCCAGGAGGAATTGTGTGATACTTTTTTCAAGATCCAACACAAAGGGAATGCAAATGCGCTAAAGACAGACCTGTTACATCTTCTTCAGAAACAAAAGTTTGAGCCTTTGTGTCTAAATAATGTGTTACTACAGACTATAACAGACTATATACTGAAATCAGTTACATGTGTTTTTCTTATGTTTTCTAGCATTAAAATATGTAAAAAGCCGTTCATCAAAAGTGCAGAGGGGGAGGACTTATGACGTCATGTGTGACACTCCATCTTTCATTCTTATCCCCAGAGACTTCGAGTTCTGTACACTTCTCTCGGTACAGAACTCTTAGAAACTTCACACAGTTTGCTGATTGTCCCACAAGAGAGAATAAGACACTGGAACCTGCTGTATGTCAAAGAGGCCAGAAGTGCACAGTGATCCCACCTCTAGGCAGATCCAACTACAACCTGGTACTCCTCCAGCCCACATACCTATCACTGGTGAGGAGGCAGCCAGCCACTGTCAGGGGAGTGATGAAATGGTCAAAGGAGACCAATTCAACCCTGTAAGACTGTCTGGAGACTACAGACTGGGAGGCTCTTTAAGAACTGCATGGCAAGGACACTGATGGACTTTGTCATAGAGTGCGTCAATTTCTGTGTTGATAACACTGAACTGGTAAAATCCATACTTCCCCAACAATAAGCCATGGGTCACCAAATACCCCGAAACCCTCCTTATTGAGAAAGAAGCATACAGGTCAGCACCAGAGACATTTGAAGGGGTAAGATCACAAGCTAGAAGTATGGAAGCCAGAGGACAGATGGAGATGTTGAATGTTGGAGAGGAAAATGCTAGGCAGGGATAGGTGGTAGGGGTTAGCATTAGCATTAGCATTTTCCTCACCAACTGAATGTTGGTGAGGAAAATGCTAGGCAGGGGGGTTAGCATTAGCCTAGTCCAAATGCCTCCACGCTTCCCTTCCATTTGTTTACGGTCGCAGAGCTACCACTGGACTCTTCCTTTTGGTGGAGCTGGTTCACTAATCTGGGATGTTCTTGGTAGTTGAAGGTTATCCAATGAAAAGTTCTTTTTCATAAAAACAGATAAATGTAAAAAAGACAATGTCCATAAGTTCTTGTTGGCTATATGATGTGTTCGCATGACAGTACCAAAAAAGTTACTAACAACTACTATTTTGCAAAAACTTGCGAGTCGTAGGGCCTTATCATATACATGGCGAGGGGAGGCTATTGTCTATTTCTCTCACTCTCAGAGATAACAGAGATACAGCTCTCACAATCTCCTGGGTCCAGCTCTTGGTTTGGTCTGTCTCTCCTAAAAATAGCCTTTCTGCTTGGCTCAGTGTGTGTGAGGGTGGGAAAAGTTGGCATGGACCTGAGGATACGTAAGAAACTCTTATGTGTTCCTGCTATCCGCTCTCTTCCTTTTCTCCTCTCCTCATCTTTATTCTCCACTGGACATGATGTCCACCACTTGGACTAGCCTTCCTTTAGGGCTGGTCCCATAAATTCAGCACACCAAAAGCAGGGGCTGGAAGGAGATTAGAGACCAGAGTGCGAGAAATATATATTAAGCTCTATAAAAAGATCAGTGGTGCTGGTTTGGTCCACAAAGAGCGCTCTGCACTGCTTTCCGGTTAAAGAGTGATCAATTAGCCATTCTCACAGAGCATTAAGCAAGCAGTTAGCATCATTAATGAAGACATGTCCGTGATTTGATTTGTTTAACATGAGTGTACCCATATAGGCAACATAAGAGAAACTACTGGAAAGTTTAAGGTGAACAATGTCAAGGCACTTCAAACTACAATGACAGAACAAGAGGCTCTTTAAAAGCTGCCATATCCCTGATGGGCCCTCGTTCAGCAATAACATCATGGCTCCAGTGTTTTGAATGAGACTGTCACTTATACTTTTTACCCCCTCCCTGTTGGCTCTGCTGGCTCTCACCGCCCCAGCTGTCAGGTACGATGGAATGGTGCCATGCCGAACAGGCCCCAATCACTCCAGGAAACTGAAAAGCTGTATTTTTCAGCATGGTGTGTGTATGTGTTTAGAGGGGGACGGGGGGTCGGGAGGGGTTGTTTGTGACGAATGCCTTTGCGGTGAGTCATAGCTCGGGTCATTACCATCTCGTCTGTGAAGCTGTTTCTTAGAAGAATCCGTGAGCTTAACCCTGACCTTAGCCATGGCGGTCCCCCTCTTCTCACCACACTGGAACAATGCCAGCCTTCCATTGCCATTCGCAAAGCGCATTCTAAAAAGTGGGCCTGTGAAAGGCACACTTTGTGCCATGTTTGGTGAGGGCCACAATGCAGTGCCTGGGACTTTGCCACCCTTGGGGGAGCTACCGTCCACCTGGCAGCAAAGCAGCAATACTGGCTTTTCACTGGGGGGAGGATAAACTCTCTGAATGGTAAATTCCCCCAGACAAGCGTTACGTTCCGAAAAAAAATACACTCCGATGAGGTAATGTAGATCAAGTGCACATACCTATAATTATGTAATTGCCTATTCACTAAGAAATGTTGGTAATTAACGCCTCTACAGAGACTCTTGAGCTGAATTTGATTTGATACATGTAGTTTTTATTTGCTGCTTGTAGAAAATGGAAACAATAAACAACAGTTAAAATTGAACCAAAGATTTTAGTAACCACACAAGTAAAAACGAATTAATCTGAAGGCAGTGATCGAGCTCCACTGTCTTTCAATAGTAATAATTAAACTCACAAGAGAATGCCCTCAGTTTTTGCCAGATTGCTGTTTTTTTTATGAATTGTTTTCATGAATTACTTTTGTTTTTGCTTACATATATATTTGTATTTGTGAAATAAAATTTAAAACACACAATAAAGTACACAATGCATGTTTTAGATATTTCAGAATCACACCAAGCTAACTGAATCACATGTAACCAAGTCAAATTATAGTGCAATTTCAGATTTCATCATGCACTGAAAAGTTTCCTTAAGAATCAATGTAAATAATTTACAGTTTTCATCAAAATTATTTAAAAACTTTTCTACAATAACCACAGATGTAGTCGACCAAATATTTCTTCTTTAGTTAAGAAGTCACTGCTAGAAGTCAAGTCACCCCATTTTCAAAATATAGTTTCCATACATACCCAAAACACTTAACCAGATCAAACTGCATCCAAATGAAAGCAGTCTTTTATACAAAGGACCTCAAGAGAAGGAGTGCTAATATAGAATCATTTTTTTGTGCAATGACCATCACAAAAATAAAGGTATTCAATCCAAGGTCAGTCCTCTCAAGCCTTGCTGTCTGAACTACCTGTCTGTAGTAGGGATGTTTTGTTCATTTTTTCTCACAATTAGTCACACCTAAACCACACTAACAAGTCACCTTAATAAAGAGCTGGGTGTGGTTTGAGTAGGTTGAGACAAGTGTTGGGAATGTATTTAAGAAAAAAAAAAAAAAACATTTGACTAGAGGCGTTTTGATCACATGGTTACATTCACATCTTAGATGCAGCGCTTAATTAAAGAAGCAACATTTTTTGGGTGAGTGGAAAATAGTGTAAACTATGTTTTGTTTGACCAAACTATTTCTTCAAGGCCTGTGTATATTTTAAGCAAATCAAAAGTTTGTGAGAAACCAAAACCTTTCATGAGATTAAAAGTTTGCATGCCTTCCTTCCTCTGCAGGCTGTCGTGGACGGGCCACGTTTAAACTGACCAATTACAAACTTTGTGTAGGACATGGTGAGTGAAGTCTCCATAAAACATCTCTGGAATTAATGTCATATTGTTCACTGGAGCCCGGAGAGCTTCGTCTCTGTATGAAGTAAACCAAGTCCCAGTAATATCTTCATTTGTCAGAGTCAAAGCCCCAGAGGCACAATAATATCTATGAGGAAAACTTGAAACTGCAGATAAGAGTGAGTTTTGGAGATGAGAGTAGTAACCGTAAAAGACAGACAGTAAATGACAACTGAGTTTCATAAGCCTGTGCTCTCTGATGCAGCTCTGAAATTTCCTCACTTAAGCTAAAAAGGCTGAAGCGTGAGCTAAGTGTGTGTGTGCGCGTGAGTGCATGTGTGTGTGCGTGTGTGAGCATACTGTTCCAGTCTGCATTCGTCCTCACAACTGTGTGTGACATCCCATTTCACAAACTTTTTTCAGCTTCAAAAATTCCGGTCACAATAAGTGCTCTGCCTGTGGCGTCCTATAATAAAGGATGTCATGAATTTGTAATGCGAGGATAAAATAGTCAAGAATTATTTATACATTAGAGAGAGCGAGAGACGATGTTGCGTTAAAAACTGAATTACATTTAGTGCGAGTATTAAGGAAATGCTAATGTGCACCACACCGTGAGCAGGATGGATGAGTATTACACGTTTTTCACTGGTGGTCTGCTTCTGCTGATAAGGCTATTGTCTCTGCCAGCTATGACAAATATCAGGTGTGACAACTAATTATGATCCATGAATATTAGAAACGAAGTGTGTATCACGGGACGCTGCCCGGTATCCTCTGGGCACTCTCTAGCACCCGCTGCTTGTCACTATCGAGGCATTTTCTCTCTTAGACAACTTAACAAGGGGACTGGTTGGGCATATTCAGAATGAACATCAGATGAAAATTACACGGGGCGCCTTTCAAACCATTTCCCTCCTCTTTGCTTGACTATCCAACTAATGTCAATCGACTAACCATGAAATAGAAAAAGGAGATTCAAACAGAAAGGGACTTCAATGGTCCATCAGTTTGATTGCTCACATATAGACTCTCATCACTAGTTAATGGTTAGTGTAAAACTGGAATTAGGAGTGAATATCTAGCATTCTGATTTGTATGGGTGGGTATCACTTGAGCCCACGATAATATCATTAACCTGAGCCCAATACACAGTTGTACTGTAATGACATTGTATAGTGAGAATTATTATGTTTGACTGCAAATTGTGCCTACAAAAGAAAATGCTCTGTGAAGCAAATGAAGAGACAACAGCGATGCAGACAAAAATGTATAATATCTATCCATTTAGTTGATACACCAGAGTCACCATTTATAATGGTAAGTGAACTTAAGTTTGGGAGTTTTGCCCAAGGGCCATTACTGATGTACTTACTCACTTTCTTTGACAAACAATCAAACTATGCAGTCTTGGCAATGGTGTCATCCACTGCACTGTCCAATCACTCTTAGACATGGCAACTTATTTCTTAGTGCCACCTTGTGTACTAAGAAAATACTGGTAACATTAGACTTATCGTGTTTTAACTAATTTGTTCTTAAGGCCACAGGGAACCTAAAGCTATGTTTCAGGGAACCTAAATCCATATCATAGGAAGGTTAATCTTCACCTTATTGGGACACAATATACATTAAAGTATATGCAATTAACTTTTTGATGTTCAGTAAATTGCCAGTGTATTTTACCACCACTCTTTCATGGTAAATTGAGAAGTGCTAATCTTGAGTCAAGCTCTAGTCTGATATGGGTTGTCCTACACAGCTGTAACAAAACTGGGTTCCCCTGCACCCTTTCCCTATTGGAGATGGAGAAACTTACAGAGTGAAAACTAACAAGCATAACTAGCAGCAATAACCGAGTATAACACACAGAGCAAGCAACCAACTCATCTTTCCACCTGACATCTGTTTGTTCATATGTTTGTTCATTCAACTGGCCACACCAGGTCTCCCTGGATGCACGTCCAGCAATATTGGACAGCGTTTTTATTGAGTGGACAGAGCATGAATAGTCTAAAACGTGATCAGCATATGTAGAGTCCATTTCACATTTTCTCTGCTCACAGTGTTGAGTTTAGTTCTGCTTCAGTGACATAGTAGTCCGGGAGTGCTGGACTGAGGACTGTCAATCACGTGGAATATTAGGGCCATGCCAAGTCTATTCTCTGATAAACGATTTTTAAGCCGTGTTTATCATGCTTACATTTTTTTCCCTTCAAACTTTGATGGAAACACTATACACTTAATCATACGTATTTCACTTTTTAACTTCCCTCGATTACACACTAACGTTTTGCCGCAAAAACAAAACAAAAAACACTTCAGTCTTAACCTATCTAAAGGGCAAACTCTCATTTGCATATCCGTTTGCGTTGGGTATGATTAAGGTGCGTAAGCTCCTCCCTGTTTCTGACTGCAGCAGGGGGCTATCCATCTAAGTGGTAGAGTTTCAAGGTCTGCAGGCTTCAATAGGCCGCCACGGACACCGCTCTGCTTCGTCCTTTAACAGAGTTCCCTATTCAGCCAGCCTGGTCCCCTGCATTCAGCACCGCCCTGACGGATGTGACAGGACTTCCAATGGCTCTGCCTCATTGTCCTGCAACACTGATCCCTACACAAGAGGGCGCAGATACGCACTCAAGCATGCCAAACTGCCCCCACCACACACTCACGATTCCCTATTTTAACAATCCACACAACACACACATGCGCACGCACACACGCACACACACATTACCTCTCTCCTCATTCCAGCACACCCCTCTGTATTGGCCATAGTCAACGACTTCACTGAAAAATGGAGTCAGTGTAGCGTGGCGATGCACGCCCTTTTAGTAAGACTGAATGAAGAAACTACATGGTATTGTGGGGAGCCCTGCGAGTGTGTGAAAGTGAAGAGAGAAGGAGGAAATGGGCAATCATTTGAAGCTTCACAGCTGCTGAAAGCTAGTGTTTACTTTGGGCTTGGATGAAATTAAAAAGACAGAGATAGAGAGAAAGACATTCCTGACTCTTGTTTCTTCTATTTTCTACAACCATAAACACACACCACATTTCAAAACTCCTTTTCGCTGCCATGACATGATAAAGTAGGACAGGGTCTTTGTACCTATCCAGTTTGTTCGATATATACTACACCCCACAGGCAGAATGTTCTGCTCAGGAACATAATATGCACCTGCTTATTCATTTAACTTTTTTTCACTCATGATAGCTGTTCTGCATTTGGTGTACACACCATATCTCTTTTCACATATGGACTACTGGAAGTACATACCAGTAATACTGGTTAAATGCGATACTTGTACTTAAAGACATCCCTGCTTAATGCACATTACATTTTGACGGGGAATTAAATTTCCTAAAATTTCACTACAACAAATTCATTGGTTTAGCACAAAATGCACGATTCTAGAAAAACAAAGCCATGCAAAGAATTTAATGCATGAAAATACTGCCTGATGCCTGACAGTGTTCTAGATAAATATTAGCCTAACATGTATTTCCGAAATACCTTCATGTTCGAGAGATTTGTTGCCAAATATTTTTTTTTTCATGTTTAGTACTATTTCACCAATATCAACAAATGACCTCCACTATCATAACAACTGAGTTGGTGTACAATAAAACCACTCTAAATGACTCTGGAAGTCTCAGCAATTTTAATTTTTAGTCTAAAAGCTTGGTGTTCTTGTACTTTAAGTGCAACAATCCTGCAACAATTTTTGTACTTTAAGTGCAACAATCCTGATGAGACCTTACCTCAACAGTCTGTCTGTAAATGGAAATGTACAATATAATCCCATACTTGTAAAAGCAATACTGTACGTTGGACACACTACATCTTATAATCACTGTGTTTTAGATCTAATCCTACTGTAATATCTACATTTTACACAGTTTTTATTGTTACAAGGCAATTTCTTTGTGCTTGCACAACAATGAAAAGCCCTGAATTTAACAGAACCAAACTGTGAGAGGGACAGAGAAGGATTGAGAGAAAAAGCAAAAGAGAGTGATCATGCCTCCACATTGCTTCTGTCAACACTTTCACATCACAGAAGTCACAACATGACAGAATTTCCCCACGGGGTCAAAAGGCCATCATGCCTAGAGCGTGGTGTTTATGTGGGTATGAGTGATGGCTTTAATTTGAGAAAGGCCCATGAGTGAGCACAACTGCCTCAACACACTGACAACCTCCTGAGCAGTGAGCAATGTCTCTTAGTGGACTCTGGCTATACATTTCCTGCAGAACGGCACTCGCCACAGGTTCCAAATAAAAGAGTCCAGCCTCATCACACGCACCAGACATAGCATTTAAGTAAAGTACACTCATCTGCATGGGCTGAAACAAATTTCCAATAAAAGCCACCCCCCTGTCGTCTTCTGCTCTTATAGGCTTTGACTCTTTCCGGTGTCTGGAGGCCATATAATAACCACCCAGTGACAAAGACCGCATCAATAATTAAATCTGCGCAAATTGCAGAGGGGAATTAATCACCAGTTGGCTGAATGAAATCAGCCCCGGCTCATCAGACTTGGAGGTCAGAGAGCTGAAATTTGGACCGCGGGCGACCGCTGGGTGAGAATATCAAACCGCGGCCGTTTAATGCAGCCGCTTTTTCATTTTGATGGTCTGTCCAAATCGTGCTGCACCTCCTGCTCTCCCCTTCAGCACTGAGATATGAGAGGAATCATCGGGCACTGAGCTACCTACGTGATTCTATAAACCGTTACAAGATCACTTCAATAAATGAGCACACCAGCCATTGCGCTCAGGCTCCAATCCAATATTTTTAGCCGGATGTTGTTTGTGATTACAACAAAGTATATGGGAAAGTAGAACATACATCAAACCAAAACAATACCAGAATAGAATGCAAACAACTCCAATTCCCAAAGACTCCCACTGACATTCGTTGCGGTCTAAGACTTCCTGTTTTAATGGACACAGCTGAACAGGGCAGTCACCTCTTGACCACAGGGGCCTCCGTCCATGCAGCTGTAACAATGTCTGTCAAACACAGCAAAAGAAAGGCAACATTTCCTACTGGTTTAGAGCAGAGGCCTCTACTTGTCAATGGAAACATTGTGGCTCGGAGACGAGCAGCATAATTTCACTATCAGTCCCTGTCACAATGACCAGTGATTTGTAGCGGACCTTTGAAGGTGCTGAAGGAAAACTGGTGCAACTTCTTTGCTTCTGCTCACTGAACATATTTGACTCATGGATGGCTCTGGAAGTCCTTCAACAGCGGAGAGAAAAATGAAAAATTCCTGGCAGGCAATAGAAAGCAAGTGGGTTGAAAATTTGACTTTTGATCTAAACTATGCAGTTGATAAATACAGAAATCTCTCAGCTTTCACAGCACCAAACCGATCACACTCCATAATCTGGCTCACGGATGAACGCGGGAGAAGAATAAAGCTGCAGAAGATCAAAAGAAATTCGCTTCTCCACGAGCAGAAAACATCAGTTAAGTGTTCTTACATGAACTTGATCATGCTCTCCTGTTTTTCAGTCCTCTTATAGTCAGTAACTGCTAAAAGCAATGTGTGTGGAGTGGAGATTCAACATAGTGGAAGCTCATGACTGCTATTAGGACTAATAGAGTCTAAATTCACAGTGTGCACCACTGTACCATGTCCACTATGTGCACCACTGTGCATAGAAAAATGCTAAACGTTTTTCACTCCAGAACTGGTATGCTTTGAAGGAAGGACTGTGCAAAAATGAGTAGTGCTGTTGATTACAAACTCTCTTCCACTGCCTGAAGCTTGAAAAACCAGCAGCCAGTTTAAAATACAGGTAAAACCAGAAAAATGTGTCTTAACCCATGAGATCTTATGCATACTATCACTGTACTACAAGTGACCACTTTAATCAGCATTTATTATTAGAGTCTTTAATAGATTTGAATGCCTACATTTCTTCGTTTTATTTCAAAGATAGTGAAGACATTAAAACTATGAAGTAACACATACAGAATCGCCCAGTATCTGACTGCCTGAGCTGTCTTCTCTTTTGGATTCTTCATAACCGCCCTCCTTTCCTTGATACAGCTTCATACACTCTAAGATGTTAAGATGGTATTTATAACTGCTAAAGTTTAACACCACTAGAGTAACAGTAAACTTTTCAGTACTCAGTACTTCAATTTTCAGTAGTCTTTCCATATCTGGCCAAAGTGCTGCCGCACATGCAGGGGTGGAGGTAGGTTAGAGCTCAGAACCTGTCTCTTCACTATGTGTGAGAGTAAGCCACAGTCACAGGAGAGCGGTGGTCATTTAAGAACACTCTGTGAACCCGTCTGCCCTTGCGTGACCCGGCTGTTTACATTCCGGCCTTGTTAAAGCGGCGGCATACAGGCCTCCACACACACAGGCCTTTCTCTCTCCTCTTCATCTTCACGGATATGCCTTTTGCTCTCTGTGACACTGTGGTATGGCACCACAATCCGCTCAACAAGACACTTAAACAACTCGGATTAAGCCAAGTTACAAGTCAAGTTCCTCTTTCACACCAGACATTTCAGCTCAAATCTTCTTTCTTTCTGGCCAAAAGAGCATGAAAGATGGGTTCGCTGTGACAGTCATATTACTGAAGGCAGACAGACTTCCTTTTGATTTTATACAGTCAGAAAAGGACTGGGCTGAATGTATTTAAACAGCCATTGAACCGTGGCACCTTAAAGTCAGCTAGACATCAATCACAAGAAAAATAGTTTGTAAACAATACTGCCCACAAGGACAGTCTATGATTATCTCCTTCTTCTGAACAGAACCATTATTCTAATGTCACACACTGGCGGATGTGAAGAATAACTGCAAAATGTGCTGAGCAGAGCTTCAGTGAAGCTGATTTACAACGAGCTGCAGGCACAAGTCTCGCGGAGGAGGAGCATTTCTCTCCAATTCGAGTCTATCTATGTTAATCCGCACACATCTGGTCCATTTGCACATATGCATCCTACAGGGGGAGGATCAATGGAGTAGGAGTGCAGATAAAGAGATGGCTGTTCACAGTTCCTCACTGAGCGCTGCTGTAATGAGTCTTGGTTCCAGTGCAGGCAGGCACCCAGCAGAAGTTACAAGAACAGCATGAGGGTGGGACTCAATCAGAGTGCCCAGCGAGTCCCCGGTGTGCCAGACAGCCCAGTGAGAAGAACTGGCCTGCCAGCATCTTCACATCTTCCTCATTCATGCCATCCCAACCTGGAGATCCCATCAGGTGAACTGGCCCACTTGAGGAGGAAGCTGTGAAAATGTAATGCTTCTGCTGCACGCTCTCTGAGCACTGCGGAAATGGGATGCCTCGTGGGGCCTAGTAGTTTTCGTTTTTGAATTCCAAAATGTGTTAAATCATTTCTTTCATGCTTTTTTATTATTAACTGTTTGCAGTATTTACAGTAATTTCTGTTTTACATCAACAGTTTGAAATAAAGAATTATTACTTTTGTTGTTCAATACTGAAATGTCATTACAAATTTAATTGCATATGTACATACCAATTTAATTTACATTCACCAAGAAAGCTCAGTCTTCACTTTTTCCATTTGTTGTAGTGCAAAAGGTTTTTGGAAAGGTAAAATCTTTTGTAAGTGTGAATTATTGTCTTCAACAAAGTAGAATTCTTAAAGGGTTCAATTTTGTTGAACCCTTTTGAAAGGTGCTATGTAGATTTTGGAAGGTGCTATGTAAATTTTATTATTGCTGTCTCATGATAACGTTTTGTTTTAGTTCTTTGGTAGGCTCATGTTGTCCTGAGATCGGTGAGTAAAACTGATGTTTCACTGCTCTGATGAGGCAAAAGTAATCAAAGCGAATGCACTGATAAAGAAAACGGCCTCACAGCTGCTTAACGCGTACACTTCAGGGTCACTGAAAGCACTTAGGCTAGCTGAAAAACGATGACTCATTTAAAGCCAAGTTTTTGGCTGCAGCAGTCCCGCGTTTCTATACTTTTGCTTAAATGGAAACAGCAGGCGTTCTGGTAGGGTCAGCTTTCTCAATGGCCCAGGCGTGCGCTCAGAGTGAAGGCATCAGCACTTCTCACCTCATCCAGCTCGGTAAAAGTTGAAAAGGCTCCCCTTTGGCCCTGCAGCCCTGCTGCCAAAGCCCGCATGTTTGGCACTCGAACATGCATTTCAGAGATGAGCTGGCTGCTGCTCAGCTCCATTCCACTGCTGGCAGACAAATGTACAATAACACTAATGGTGTGAGGGCTAGGGACGAAGGGAGAGAAGGAAGGAGCGATACCTCACTAGAGGGGAGAAGAAAAAGTGCAGGAGGACACGCGTAGGGCAGGCAGAGTGGACATGTTGATGAATGACTACGGAAATGCATTCTGCAGTTTTGAGCGATGCTCTTCTACTCCCAGTGAAAAAAATAACAAATGGAAAGGATGTATTTTGCCCTTAAAACTACCACTAGCAAGGTGTTTCCTTATAGTTCCATGATGTAAGGTGTGAAGTTCAGGGAGACTGAGACTGAGAATCTCTCCCTCTTTCTTTCGCCGGTGTTCGGGCATTCTGCCGGGCACAGACCTTCTCCTTCAGTTGCCGGTGTGAGATTTGCTCATTGATTTGGACCTGGCACTGCTCGTGACGCTCCAGTTAGTCCGAATGAAGAAAGATCCATCTTGTTTATTCCTAGCTTTGGGTCACCCACGGGAATTGAACAGAGCGATACGGGTTGAGGTGAAATGGAAGAAAATGAAATTGCTGCAAACTTTCTCCTTTGGGACACTTAGTGACAGTATAGGTGTTAGCTAGAAGCTGAGAGGTTCACCACTTCACCAAATTCAGAGAAGTCGGTATTCAACACAGAATACTAAAAAAACAAGTCTTAGATGTGTTGTTCTTTTATGCCTTGCCAGTCTAGGGTAGTCACCCAGAACTATCCCAGTTATATTTCACTGGAGACCATGTGTCCCTTCAAAACAGACACAGAATAAGGCCAAAATTACACGGAAATAGATTCCATTCAGCTGCCACATACTGGTGTTTAGTGTAACAATGAACCTCAGCCAAATGAACCCCGCACGGGTGGGGCAGCCGCAGCCAGCCCAACTCACATCTTCATCCAGCCTGGCTGACCTTGTAAAGATTTCAAGTTGAAATGTGCCAAGCTCAAGTCAAAATGTGATAGTTGTATATAAAGATGCCTAAAGCAGTTTCTATGCTGGACACCGCTGGCTCCTCTGAAGCCCTTCCAGATGAGTTTGGGAGCTGAACCCATTCTCAGAATCAATAGCCATAAGCCAACACTTCCTCACTGCCTTATTGATAGGACAAGCATGCCACCGCGTAAACACCTTAGCATTCAATCAGCCACAGTCCTGATACAGCTTTCTGCTCACCTGTATTAGTGAAATGTTGCTTAGGTTTAGTCGGAAGAGGTAGTTTCTGCAGAGGAATAGGAGACAGGGCAAAGGTTAGATAAACAGTAGCAAGCAATTTATAAACATAGCTTTCATACCTTCGAACCAATAAGTATACAGGGAAGGAAATTCATCTAAGAAAACTAATTTGGAAAAAAAAAAAATCCTCCCCAAAAGATTTTAGGCACACATTACTGACCTCCCTACTCATAAAAAGAGTCAAACCATGCCCGGTTATGTAATGGATACATAATGACAAAAAGGTTTAAGAGCTAAAAGTCTTGTGAGACTGCAGTTTTTCAAAAGAGACAAATTCTATTTACGTCAAACATCCTGAATAAGGGCATTAGTGACTGAGCATTAATGAAGGAGCATAAAAAACAAAGATCTTATGAACACTTCACGGTTAAATATATCTTAACCCATATTTGACCAAGAAGCAAATCTTATGCAGAAGCAAATCTTATGCAGAAATACAGGATTTCCGCACTGAAGGCAACCAAAATGTGTCCCGTCTTGCTGGCCATCAAAATAACTTGGTCATGAGAGTGAATCCCTCTTTCCAGCAGTTTGAAAATGATTTTGATAGTAAAACAACAGAAATATTGCAAAAAAATACATACTTCAATAAAGTATTATGCTGTGGAAATGTATTTACATTAAATCAGTTGATTTAAATACATATTATTCAGTCATGTTATAAGCAATTAAATTAACATGTACCTGAGAGGATTCTGATACTGATTACCATACCGATTTAATAAATGATTACTTAAAAATGAATTGCAGCACAACTTTGCATAGATGCATAAGCTGAATAACTTTTTTTTTTTTTTTTGTGGAAATCCATGACATGTCGGATAGATATGACTAGGATGCTGGCACGGAATGGCCAAAAAGCACTAATTTAGCATTCTATACTGGGTGCTCTGATAATGCATAAGTTATTACCTCGCTCCTACTATCAGTTCATTCCTAGTGAGGTCAAGGGTGAGCTGGGAGAAGTCTCGTACACCAGGGTGGGAAAAAGTAGAAATCCAAGGGCTGAGTGCTGAAAGAGAAGATAAAATATGTGAAGGCAACCACAGTAAAGAAACACTGAATTAATGTAATTTATGTAAACAGTCATTATGTGCAGAACAGTTAATAGAAAGTGCAAGCAACAGAGTTAAGGCTGCCACAATTATTCAATCATACTCAATTAAAAATGAATATAAAATTAGTTTAATATTAATAAAATTAAGTAAATTCATTTACATTCTTAATTAATCAAATCTGTACAGTAAACATGGTATTTGCAGGTCATTTTAAAGGCATTCTCTGCAGTCATTTTTCAAAAGGTGCAGCTATGACCACAAGTTGCTTTTGACTACAGTGCATGTTTGTTTTCATCATTTCTTTTGCTGGTTTTACTGGACACATGACAGGTCATGTCTAATCGTGACTGAAATGATCAAATGAGAGGATGAGAAAGAAACAGCCAAACGAATGAACTTTTATTTTTATATTACTCATTGTGTAAACGTGTATTTTGTGTATTTTTTACAATGCCTATTACAGTTTCAGTGTCTAATTTCACTTCAGTTCTGGTTTTGCAACTGTGTGTTGATCTCTATTCCTATTCCTCTATTTCTCTGGCATTCACCAGAAATAAAATGAGCCTTTAATGTAATTATCCCCTGATTTATGACAAAACGCTTTGTTAGTGGTCAATTAGCTTCTAAAAGGTATCTGAAAAATGTCAGTGATCTCAAAGAGCACTCTGCATCAGGTTTAAAGGGTTACACTAAACAGAACAATTACAAAATCATTAATATTATTGATAGATTACTCAATTACCAGTCTCGCTGAAAGTGATCACCCTAAAAAGATTCTTAGATTAATGATTTTTCTTGGGAATTTAAAGAAAAACACACTCTTCTGGAATCTCCTGCGGCTCATTGCTGTAAACCCGCTGGTTAGGTGGTGAGAAAGCTGAAGCTACACTTAGTAAGTACTGTAGGAGTCCCCAGCTAGTCAGTGTGATTTAAGTCTGCACAAGTAATTCTTAAGCTCTGTAGATTAGGCCCTGGCACTGGGTTCAACACAGAGTCATGAGAGAGACCCAGCCGAGAGGTACAATTCTGGCTGGGCTGCATCATCGGTGCTGATCCTAATTCAACATGACACTCAGTCAAAACTCCACTTTCCAGGAAATGCAACACATAAAAGCTCTGTTTGACACCAGCTTCTAGAAATCAAAACAATTTGCCCTGGCAGATATTTAGGGCACCCACCGGGGTCTTTTTGAAACGGGAATAAAATGACACAGACAGAGCATTATGTAAAAATAAAACCTTTTGATCTTTCGGCAATCTTAATGTGGCTTTCTAAATGGGATTTAACTGTGAAGGGGAACTAATATGCAAGGAGATTTCTTATCTTTCACGTAAGAACAAGATCTTTCAGCAGCTCACTGGATCTGACATTAACTATAGCGAGAAATCGCTCTGAAATATTACACAACTTTTACCTGATCCTTAAGAGCCTTACCATCTGATTGAATTTTTCACTCAAGGTCTTCCTCTGAATTTAGATTGGATGATTATCTATTTCACATCCCAATTTCCAGCAAATGTCTCAGTTGTTGGGCTAAATTAGACCATAAAAACACTGAACGTATGTACAATGTCTGATACAGTGTAGTGATGGTGCAGTGCCTTGGCATGGTCCTCTAAGAAGCTCTCGCGTGATGCACTTTGAAGATGCAAAACAAGTGCAGCTGCGTGCGTACAGGTCAGAACTGTGGTCACCCTGCCTCCCAACAAAAACACTGCAAATAAATCTACTCAACACAGCCTGTATCTGTCTAGGGAGAATGAGTCATCCAGATGTTTGGGTCAAATAAAACAATCTGCCTGTCACACGGGAACACAAATCTGGACGATGTAAGACTCCCAAGGATTCTGATGCAAGTCTAACAGAAGAAGTGAAAAGAGCACATCATTCCTGTGCTATTACACTAAAAGGCCGTGTTACAGAATTTGCTTCACATCAACTGGGAACATATGGCATCAAAAATCAAGGCATCATTTCTAGAGACATAACAAAGAAGGGTTTGGCATTTGTGCTACTCCTCGTCCACATCAGAGAGCTTTGCAGGGCAGACCCAGCAGTGATTCCAGTCAGGTTTCATTAGCAACTACAGCCTCAATTGGGTCTGACAGATGGCCTCCGAGGGGTGCAACTGCCGATAAACGTTGGGTACTATCACCATGTGAGCAAACTTGACTATATCACAATCATGCATAGCCCAACGTCACCACAGCTAGATCTTGCTGGAAGGACAAGTTAGTTCCTCTCATGCTTTTTCTGATTCAGAAAAAGGTTCTGGATCTCACATAGTATTCGGCAGTCAGTTGGGCACTCTCCTCCAAGTGAACTCAGCTGCTCACTGTGGCGGCTGGCTTTATGCCTGAAGTGAAGCATATGCTTACCTTCACTCCGAAATTGGCTGGAGTCGTACAACAGTCAGCAGACACTGGGTTGGGAGTGACAACTAACAGATAACTGGACAAAAAAAAGAAAAGAAAACAAAAAAGCTACCTTATGTTTCCACCTAATGGACTGATACCTTCCATACACTATTAAAAGCTTACACACACTTACTCATAGGTGCCCTTATTATTAGTCTACTATTTGATATATCAAACTATGAGATACATAGAATTGTGCAGTGATTTAAAAAGCTTAAAATTCTTCAAAGTAGTCAATTTTAATCTTGATGTCGCCACTACCCACTCCTGGTGCGCTGAAAAACTTCTTTTTGGAAGGAGGACATTCCCAAAGGAAAATTGTTAATATTTTTTATTTATATGACCTGCATTATTTATTATGCTTTCACACAACTATACTGCACTATACAACTTTGAAATGAACATATACTGTGTGTATGAAATTGATGACCGGGCCTGGTTGACCTAAACATTTGAATGGAGACAAGAAGAGGGAAAGAAACAGGTTTTCAAAGTGATTTTCAAAGAGTGTTCATTATTAACTAGTGAGTAGTGTGATTTCTGCTTTTAGATTTATGGGAAGGACATTGGTACACTGGGCTGGAAATTGTGGTTGAAAGTGCACGTTCTATGACTATGATATTCATGCATTAGCGTGATAAGGAAAAACCGGAGAGCAACTGTTCCTCAGGTGACTGTGAATGTCAAAGCAAGACGTGATGTGACTGTATCAGCGAGACCAGACCATCCACAACGACATTGAGAAACATATTACAGTAGAGCTACAGCACATAAACCCCTCATTACAAAGGCGAATGAGGTAAAAGCACAGGCACTGGCAATCTGGTCAGATAAGTCATCCTTCCAAATATTCCCCACAAGTGAGTGTGTGCATGTGTGGCATGCAAAATAAGAATTAAACTGAAAGAGTGAAAGGGTCCAGTGGCCTTGTTATTCTATAAAGACATTTCGCTATTATGGTTTGTCCCTTAAAGCCTTAAAAAGGTCACTGCTAATCTATATAGTAATCAGTTATTCTGACTGATCAATTTGTACCAGTTTGCAACATTTCTATTCTGATAGGAATGGTCTCTTCCAGGATTGTAACCACCCCTTTCTACAAGACATTAGAGGTCACTTAATGGACGGATGAGTATGAAAATGAAAATCATGTTTTTGCTTTTGTCACAAAGCCAACACATCTAATCAGTGAATCTGGCCAGTTTACACTGCATTAATTGCTGACACATGCATCAGTTTGTGCACACACAACTTGTATAACCTGTGAAGAAAAGCTTTATGTCACCAGGCCCAGTCCTAAGCATCAGTTAGAGCATTGGGCTGTGGAACAGTGGAACTGGGTGATGAAGAGCTAATCATCCAATAGCAATAACCGACCTCACTCGCAATCAAATCCTCACAGCAATGTTTCACCAAACAGTATAAAGCCTTCCCAGCAGAATACAGACTATTACTGCACCCCCCCCCAATTAATACCATTAATTGGAGAAGAAAAGTTTTCTCCAAACTTTTGCACGTGAATAAACTACTTATTGTGTAGATGCTCTTTTCATGCATAGTTTGTGCCATTCATCGATGGTTAGTTTCTGAAAACAGGGCCCCTGTTGGCTGGATATTTTGGTTGATAGACTATTATCAACATACAGTGTTTAAAAGCCTAACTACCCTGCTGTGTCCGATACACTATTCCAAAAGCAACACCCACTCCGGTGCTGAGAATAGTCCACCAGTTATTGGGTGTAAATAATAAACTGGAATCTCAGCAGTACTACAGTCAGTTCATGTACTTCACACTTATTTACAATTATCTGCACATACTGAAGCAATGCATTCCATACTTTAGTACAGAGTTCCATGTGCTTAGAGCCTGACAGTACACAGGTGAATGATGGACAGATGCTCTTTGGCAGACCTAAAAATGTATTTTCCAGCATGTGGATTCCCGCATGGCTGCAGCTAGAAGAGCGTTCCTACAGAAAAGAGCGTTTCTCCCATGAGTCCCAGAGCAGAAGAGCGCATCCTTCACTCACTCATGCTGTCCGGAAGAGTGTAGCGTGAATGCCCAGAGAAACAGAGCAAGGAGGAGATGGGCTGACACATAGCGCTGGCTCTGCACACCATACGAGTGTAATGATAACCTTTGGGTCACCTGCATGCACTGCAGCAGAAAACCCCACTGAGGAGAAAGATGCAGTGTTTAACGGCGCAGGGAGCCAAAAGAGGCACTTCCAGAAAAAGACTCATCTCAGCTCCAGTAAACAAAACTGCTTTAGCCGTAAAAGTTGCACATCCTGAGAGCCAAGACACATTTTCACATAAGGCTGTTCACATTAATCACCCAAACACAAATTCTCTTATTTATAAACTCTTTAAAATAAATGTGCCAAAATAAAACCAAAGCCCTATTAACCGCACAAGCAGCTAAAGCTGTCTGTTTACTGCCTTAAAGAGTTTGACACTAAAGGCTTACTCTAAAAGGCATTTATCCCCTCACTTACTCCTGCCTTTCAATGCACGACTGGCTCCTCCACTCCATAAAGCCTATCTAGCACCAGGCAGTCCGTGCACAATAAAGAGGGATAAATATGAAAGCCTGTTTGCTCCCAGAGGGTCTACGGTTCGGAACTTGGAGTTGATGGACGATTATTGCTTTTTTCCCGCCAATCCATGGTACGGGAGATTAATGTATTAGCCACCAGATCTAGAGGATCTCAGCTTAGCAGCCTGGCCTGCATGTGCTAAAGGGGACATAAATCATAACCTTTATAACCCAGTTATACAGAATTAAAACAGACTTATTTCACACACACACACACACACACACACACACACACACACACATACACGACAAGGTGTTTCTGTCAGCTATCACTTGAAGGCTATTCTATTTTCATTAGCAAACAGATGTGAGAGGAATGTTTATAAGTGTACAGGTGGATATTATGAAGTGAATAAGTTTCTGTTCATCTCACAAAATCTGATAAAGAACGACATTCATGCAACCTAGAGAGTAAACAAAAGTGCAAGATTGAATCTGAAAGCTCTATAATTGTCAAGTTTTTTTAGTCTCTAAAGATCAGATCCTACACAGTGAGTAAAAAGGAACTTCACATATACTTGTTAGTTCCTGGAGGGACAAATAATATAAATGTACCCTTTAAGGTACAACAAGGTTCTTAAGGTCCAACGGTGTAATTTAAAGGATTTTAAAGATACACTACATTAACTTTCCCAAAGGAACAGGAAATTTTGTACCTTTGGGGCAGCTGGTGGCCTGTTGCTTGTGGGTTTTAATCCTAGGATTGCTAGTGGCACCACTGGGGTACCCTAGAGCAAAGTACCATCCCGGCTGCTGCTTCACTGGTTGCCCACCGCTTCACTCGGTGAATGGATTGAACGCAGAGAAAGAATTTCACATTGTTTACACTGTGTGCTGTGGTGTGTTCACGGATGAATATAAGGGACCACATTACTTTTCATAGAAAAAAAAATATACATAGAAACACAGGTGGGGGGGGGGGGGTAGTCAACCTAGCGATACCGCTGTGGCTTAGAAAACCTACCAACACTACTGTTCCTGCTGTGCTCATACCAGCTCCACACACACTAACATGCCACAACCACGTGTAACATGTCACTGCTGTGTTGAAAATAATCCACCACTCAATTACTAACTAGTCAACAGCAGTCATATGGCCAGAATCTGAGCAGTGATTACTGTGGCAGAGTCTGGTTGACAATTTGTGCATGACAAAAGATGGTCTACAGTACAAAAGATGAACTCGCCATCAGAAAAAAAATCATGAAATGTATATTTAACAGAAAATTGCTAAGAAGCCTTGAACGCTTAATATAATGTCAGATTTTTCAGTCCAGGGTTTTGTTTTTCTTACAGGGGTTCTTTTTTTCTGGAGACTTGTTTATATCCTGTGGATTTATTATTCATGCTGCTTTTAAACACCTCCAAAATTCAGAAGCTGGTTGCATTTTATGCTTCTCACGATCCAAGTATTCCTAGTTCCAAATTCACACTTAGTCCATGAACAGCCTAAGTGTTCTAGTACAAAAGTTGTGTTTTTTAGATCTATTTTCTTTTCTCTGCAATGCCTTCTTCATTCATTCAACGGCTATTTATCCTTCCCACATGGTTGAGTTAGCTATCTTCTCACAGCGGCAAGATGGACTAAAACACCTGTAGATTTTGAAGATCTAGGGCACAAGTCCAAGCAAGACTTTTCCTCTGTGCTGTTTATCTGATTGTGAAAGGTCTTGCATGGCTGTCTGGCACGTTGTGTCATATTTCTCTCCATCATTTAAGAATCTTTCTAGTGGATCTTTTATCTAGAATCATCAGAATGATCTCCTTCAACCAATTTAGAAATGCATGAAAAAGAAATAAGCAAGGCAGCTGTGGTGTGTTTGGGTTGCAGCTTGTGTGAACGTTAGAGTTGTCACAGCTGTTTAATGACGAAGGATATTAGAGCTAAAGTTGTCGTAGGGTGTGCAAAAGTAAAGAGTGGACAAGTTAAATACAGATTTGATAAACTGCACTGAAGACGTTTTCTGATAAATATATGTCCATTGTTTCTGAGAATATAATAAAAAATTTGAAATATTTTGAACATAATAAGGTAATACAACTATTTAACATATATTAATATACTGAAGGAGGTCTCGGATCCATGCACAGTACTGCACATAGTAGACCTGTAGAGATGTTTCTGTTAAAGTGGACAGTGAGTGTAAGGTCCTCATTACTAAAGAATACATCAGCGCAATTTTGCCTTTCAGTTTATTTTCGGCAGAGATTGGGCTTATTTCAATTAAGTAAATTCAATGTATTGTTATTTTTAAAGAAAACTGCAACATAAGTGTCTTTTTACAGTGATATTCTCAGTCCAATAAACATCGCAGATACATTTTGCCCCATTATTATTAACGTTTGGTTTTGTTTACCTCCCCTGGAGGCAGGAAAGTGTTTGTTTCGAGTGACCAGTCACTTCATAGTAAGTAAATAAACAATGTGTGTATGAAAACTGAGGGTCATTGCAGTTGCAGGACCACTTTAAGTTTATATCTCTTTCTCGGTTCTCAGTTGACTAGATTCTAGATCTTAAGATCGATTTTTAGCAACTCTGTCAATATGTGTGTTTACTAATGTGATTGCGTACTCGTTATTTCTCTATTTTATTTGGTTACGTTCAATACTCCTTCAGTCAAGCTGCAGCTGTGATGTCCGACGCCATGGGCGTTCATTTCGCACCTCCCCCTCCTCCTTCCTTCCAAATAATGACTCTTTATTGCGTCTGTGTATTCTGTGTCTGTCTCAAGCTGTGAAATCCTTCTTTTCTGCTTTTTAGTTCCCACTGCATGCTACAGCCTACGGCACTGCCGTCTGTTTGTAAACAAAGCACTTGTGCTAAAACAGACACAATATGTCATCTGTGCTGACGGTTCAGTCTGAATGGTCACAGAAATTGGACCTGGAGGACTAGGAATTTCAGAAAATGGCCAGTATTTTTTTGTGATTTGAGATCATTTCACAGCAAGATCCAAAGCGCTCAAAGCACTCAGCTTTGATAATTGTAGATTAGTAACCAGGGACAGAGGGCTTAACCGAGCCAGGGATGTGAACTGCACACTTATCTGAAACCTAAGATCATTCTGCAAGAACCTTTTCCATTTTTCAGAAATACACGTGTGAGTTACAATGGTCAAGGAACGATATTCCAGGATTTCTCCCTGAAAAAGATCATCTCAAAAAGACTGCCTGAAAAGACTTCTTTTTTTCCCCTTTCATCAGAAATCAGTGGGGATGTAAGGCCAAATGTGAAGTGCACCCCAGACAAACTAGAAATGTTATGAGGCTGCGAGGATGTACAGTTAGCTGCATAATTACTGGCCCCCATGATAAAGATGGGTTAAGAAGGTCATGAAAAAGTGTTAATTGGCTCCAAAATATGAGGAAAAAAATCTAACCTTTAATTAAAATCAAAAGTTGCTCTAAAAGGAACATTACTTACCCGCATTTCACACTGAAATGTAATCTCACATGCCTGTTCTTGAATAGATACTCTATAATATGACCGTTTCTTTAATAGAGGAGCTGGAGACCACGATGCGAGCATGCTGAACCTGCAGGGACTGGACTGTTATCTGTTTTGGTGACACTGATTAATTGTCAGTAGGTGCTTTAGGCTTACTGAAGCTAGATATCTTTGAGAAAATGGGAATATGCTGAATTTGCCGTGTGACATACTGTAACCCTAGAGGTAACAGATAAGTGAGGCAACAAATGAGATTTCCATGTTTTAAAAGTCACACAATTTAAAAATGTAAGACGGGGCCGACACTGTGTCTGATGAATAATATCTGTTAGGGAATAACAACAGGATTCTCAACTGGGAAAGGACATTCAATCATCTGAATAGGAGGACAAACAACACTGGCCACTATGCATAGCATCCTCCCACACAGCAAAGAGGTAAGAAGAGCTTTGATTATAAACAACACAGATGGGTCCACAGACCACAGCACAGGTAGGCGTCAGTGCAAGCAGAGAGTACCACCAGAGTCCCCCGACAGACGGAGGCATCTTCCCTCCTTGCCTAGCAAACGCTCCTTTATTTTCCTTTTCTCCCCTCAAAGGATTGGCCCATCTCTCCATGGGGCATCCAGGATCTTATCAGGACAGGCAGACTGCAGCTTATCTGCGCAAATACCAAATTTGCCTTTGTTTTGTCTTCTCGTCCGTGCCCTGCGCCTGTTGTGAGATTTCCAGGCTGTCTGTGTCCTCCGGGGGGCTGGAGGCTACTGCATGAGCAGACAGGCAGCAGGGCTGGAGAAATCCAAATCCTCCCAGACTGGTAATAGAAAAAAAAAAGTGAGAACATTGAATAGCCTAAGAAATGTCACATTGGTGAAGAGGAGGCCAAACTCTGCTGGGGTACTCAGGGGGACTAGACAGGTAATCGAGGGCCAACGCAGCCAGGCAGAAACCTGAAAGAACACCTCTCTCAAAAGCAATGAGAGAAACATTCAGAGCCCTCAACTAGGCTAAGCCATTCAAGCATGCGGCATCTGTGCCTGCAACGGGGAGAAAAAGGGCACGGAAAGGTGCGAAGAACCGTACGCAGAGCACAGGGACCGCTGCGAAAGCTTTACACCCCTGACCAGACGTCGGTGCACCCACAGGCAACAAATGTAAACACTGCATTTATGCAGAGCCCTGAAATTTAGACAGGGACAAGGACAAACGACGTGTTAAACGGCTCTAGAGTGATGGATGGATGTACCCACCAGCAGCCCAAATCTCTGAGCTCAATTGTAGCGAAACAGCATTTGCCCTCAAAGTTTAAATTCCCTGGTATCATTAGTACAGAGAACATGGCTCTCTCTTTTTCGACGGGTCCTCCAGGAAGGGGGGGTGTTTAAGCGACAGCACCATTACGCACTGGAAAGCAGATAGCGAGACCATTCTGCAGTCCAGACAAACAATCTTGGGCCAATTATAGTAGCTGTGGGAGAGAGAAGGGAATAGACAGAGCAATGACTTAGTAGTGCCTATCCTCTAGGGGGAGATTACTGCCATTTTAGCTAAGAAGGACAGCTTGAAAGGATAACATCTGAGGAGGGCACGATCTGCACACAAGACATCTACCATTGAACTGTCAGTTTGCATGGTATGTCACTCAGAATGAGCCCTTTTAGGTTACAAAAATCACATGAAATCATATGAAACATGGACACCTGTGTGGCCAGTAATAGGCCCACTTTCTCAAGGAATTCAACCACGATTGTATTTAATGGCAGCATTTGTCGAAAGACACTTGGGTCACCTACTTGTGGCAAAAGTTTCTGGCACCGTGCACAAAATTCTGCCATGACATGCCTCTACTCTTATCTCACAGGATCTGTTTTAAAGTGCTGGCATGAAATGTGCAAACTCAGACACAACAGCGCACTGGAATCTGATAGAGAGATTATATAATATTTATAGCGGTAAAAAAATAAATAAAATCACTGCCTACGCACTTTTGAAATATCAATGATTTATATATACGGTGTCTGTGTATGTTATCAGAGCTGGTATGTGACAGATTTGGAAGATATATGCAGGTCAGATGTAGGTCACAGACTATGTGTCAAAACGATAAGAGATATTTATCAAAAGACTGTGCTTTTCTTCTTGCTTTATGTTACAATAACATAAACCGAGTAATCAGTGTCCAGATCACTATAACGGTTCACAAAATTAAATATTTCAGTACAATACCGTAATGTAGTCGCAAAAATAAAGGATGAGTGAAAATAATGCCTTAAATGAATGTTAATGTTAAAGTTAATGTTCCCTTTTCAGTCTGGTAGAGCATTCAGCATTATAAAAGTATAATATTAAAAAAACAAGTCGGAATAATAAGTGTTTTAAAGTGTCAAATTGAGTGTGGAAATCATCTTTCTGCATATTAACACGCAATTGTTGTTTTGTTTTTTTTGTTGCTGAGATTAAATGGCCCATGTCTTGTAAAACCAAGCTTTCTTTTTTATTTGAGTAGGTTCATATGGAGCATAAACACCAAAAGGAGTGTTTCAGACTGGACTGCTTTTTCGATGAAGCACAAAACATTATCAACACCAGACAATAAGCAAGCAAAGGAGAATGTGTAGGATATGGGGTCTTTACATATTGGAAAAGATTCATTTATATTTATGTTAAGTTTTATATTTAACGTGTTGTTAAATTAAATGAAAATGTGTAACTATAATTTGCAGAAATATGTCATATTTAAGTTCTAGAGGATATGTGAACTTTTTCACTTTCAATTAAACAAAATTTGGCCCGTAAACTAACACAACAGTCACAGCCCAATATGCTAGTAATGATACAATGATGCGAAAACTCTATCATCAGAATATATAAAATAACATCCAATCCAAAAATGTACACCAATGTGTTTACTATTTCCTCTCCCCCTGGAAGCCCAACACTGTTCATAGTTATTATCCAGTTCCTGTTGGCTTGCTCAACACTCCATTAAATTAATCAGGAGTGCTGCAGATGGAATTGAACAAAACCCATGCGCTGGCTGGGGGCATCGATTAGAAATCCGGAACCAAACTTATGTTCCTCTAAGACCTCAAATGCTTTCTTAAACAAGGAATTCTTATTACCTCATACTGCATATGAATTAATTTTATTTATTCTAATAAAATAAGCTCACTACCCAGACAAATAGTGTTTTTGAACATCTTGCTTAGGCTCTTGAGACGTATGCATGGTACTATATATGAATATTTTGATGTTCTTTTATTAAAAGGAGTTTGTGCAGAAATGGAGACAGAAATAAAAGGCATCATTGCATTAACCACTGGAGAATGTAATTTAGGCCTTATCCCATTTTACACGTAGCTTAACAGATGGAACTGCGCAGCAGGTTGTTGGGGCCGTTCCACGAGCTGCTGGCCCTACCGGAAAGCTTTAGGAGAGTAAAAAAAGGCCCCCATTGAGACTGCCACACCCCACTGCCCTCAACCAGCTTTAAAGAAGGATTCTTTCCATGGCGAGGTTTCATAGGCCTTCAAAAGAACCCATAGACAAACCCACAGCTTAGACAGCCCCCATGCTCTTCCAGGTGACTCCTCACACTGGCTGCCTGAGTGCTCCACTTAAAAACGCTCATCCATCAAAGACGCTAATCTCAGGTTTAGCCGACGCCTTCATTGTGCCAGGACTTCCATACCACTGCTCTAGCATAAAAGGGGGCTTTAAGGTGTACTGAGGGATTTCTATACAATTTGGTTAACATAAAGAGGCATTTTTAGGTGCTAGCTTACAATACAAAGCCAATTGTTCAGCTGTTCTTATCGTGAAAGCAATGCCAAAGTGCTTTTGCTTTGAGGGGCGGCCGTGACGAGGCCGAATGGAATACCACGAGAGGGAGAATACTTGCCATTCCTATGAGCAGGTGAGAGTGGAAACAAATGAAAGAGATCAACTCGTTTCTCATGTTTTGTGATGGATTGCGTGTTATACAGCTGAAGTATTTTCTAACTCCAGAAAATAATGACTAATTCTCAACCTGTTTTCGGCATTCCTGAAAAATCTCCTCATTTTGATAAACAGGAAAGAAACCTGGCAAATCGAAACACAACCCCCAAGCCTTCTTGGTAGCAATAAAAGTGCAGGCCCCAGGCAATGTCCTTATGAACCATGGCTGCTCTAATGTCTGGGCAGTTTTCCAGTAATATCAAAGCCTGTGGCTGTCACTTCTATTTTTTTTTTCTGAGGACCATTTTTCTGCAATTTTTGTCATGCCCTTCAGAGAGTCCAACAAAAACACTTCTCGCCCCAATACAAACAAGGCAATAGCCAGTGGTTCATCTTTCACTCCGGGTACATATCTCTATATGTCGTCTAAACACATCTCTCTGGCTTCCTGGCACAGAGCATATCTTGTTTCTTGGTCTGCCGAAGAGATTCTCCGGGAGACAGAGGAGTGTAACTGCACGTTCTGTTCTCTTTGCGTGCTAGGTGAGAAATCTTTAAGAAATGAAAGCCATTTATCTCCCACAGATCTCAGCATGTCCATCAGTGCTCGCCAGCATCAGCACACGCCGGCTCTGCTTGGCTGGAGTTTGGCATGTGGAGCAGGCTGACAGAGAGACACGACAGGGCTAGAGCAGTCTGAGCAAACCCCTCTATTCCCTCCCAGGACAGTCTAGCGCAGCCTTTATGGAAAGCAGCAAAGCACAATTGCTCCTGCCTCACTAAGCTGGTCACTGGGTTCTTAAAGTGACAGGACACCTCACATTGAAAGCCCATGGCCGTGTGTGTGCTGTCACTGCCGCCATCATACCTATAAGGGCACCACTTGTATCAGGCCTCAGACATGAGAGTGAACATGTTCATTGCTGTCAGGGTGATAATAGTATGATGAATAGGTTTACAAATCTCTATATGAATAACAAGCTCCAGCTACCATGGCCAAGGTCACACAATGAAACTAATACAAATTGAAGTATGCTGCAGATGTCTAGATACTTTCTGCAGCCACTGTATTCGAGATATACGACCGTGTGACTAATGGGAACGGTTGGATAAGATCCAAAATGGATTGGATAAAATCCAATGTTGCTAGCATTATTAATTCTAAATATGTGGCTTCTTTCTCGGCAGAGGCATATTAGAAAAGTGAAAAATTAACATTTAGACATAAGGTTTGTAACAGAGGGATTGCGCTCGCACTCACCTTGAACGGAGACGATGGGGTGCTCTCGGCGGGTACACTCCAGCCTGTTCTGCGGTTCTGGGGTTGGGACAGGCTCAGTGGGAACAGGGAGCCTCTGGGATAGCACAGTGGGGACGCAGAGAACGAGGAGACAGAGAAAAAGGCCACACGCAGCCAGAGAAGTCACGTCCCGTGGCAACGCTGTCATGGTGACGGAGGCCAGCCTCTCCTCTAGCTGCCAAAGTGGGCCTCTAGAAGGCACCTGAAAAAGAGGACAAAGAAGTTGTGCTTAAATGATTTCTGAAAATATTACCAGTCTCTGACCTTCTGATAATGAACCATAGGAGAAAGAGAAGAAAAACGTAATTTAATGACCAATAAATATCGAGTAATTGGGAAATGCGGGGAGGAGGAGCTGGAATGAGTCCAGCGCAAGTTCCCTGACAGTTCATGCAGCAAAGTGCTTCGCACTTAGAAAAACCTTGATGAATTAATAGAGGTAACAGTCATATATATTCAGAGTGACTCTCTCTTTACTGGAACCCTGTAAAGAGCTATTCACAGAGCAAAAAAAAAATCATGGCCTCTGTAGCAGAACTGCACACATGGCTAAACACAGAGGGGAAAAAGTATATCTGGCATTATTCACACCCTTTCAGAAAACGGCCCATTTTCTGTAGAGATAAAATTGCACTAGCCTTCGGTGGGGGAGGAGGCAATGGGGTAGAGGGAGGCTGTTAAAAAGTTCCTGACAGAATACGATGGCTTGGCCTGCGTTGCTTAAAACTCTTTAAGCACAGGCCACTTCCACCTCTGTGAGATGCACTTTGATGCGGAGGAGTTTTAATATCCAGACTGATCTTATTAGAGGTTAGGGGAGGCATGACATCTCCATCTTTATTCAGCTCTCCCGCAGTCCCCCTGCACCCATATTACGACACCCAGCAGTTAGCTCAATCACAGCTCGTTCTGAAGGAAGCTGCCTGTCAATCTCCTCGCACAGAAAGAGAGGAAGTGCCAGGTGCTAAGTGCTCTGTTCTCTGTGTGTCACAGCTGATAGGCCTTAATGGGGGCTGATAATCATCCCTGAACAAAACTACGGCCTGAGGAGATGGAACCTAAAATGAACCCAGAGGTTCCCTGAAATCTAATATCTGTATGTGAGCTATTTTAAGAGCTAGCAGGATATATTAAAGTTCCCGCAATTTTGAAATGGCTCCCTCCTATCATAATCCACACTCAAGTTCACATTCTCAGGCCCAGTCATCTGATTTTAAAGTTGATACTGTTCTGATTCCAGCTCCCCCACTATGGTTGCATCTTCTCTGTTAATGTGATTTCACCAGAAGCACCATGTATAGTCCTTATAGCCAGGGTGAGGCATGCAGTTTGTTACTTTGCAATAGGCCTAAAGTAATACTGAGGCATCTATTAAAAAGCAAAGCAGAGATTGCAGGCACAATAAGAAGTGGCAGAGATCAGCGTTCTGTTTTTTTTTATTTAATGGGGTGATCAATAACAAATTATTAGCTTGGTTAAGTTGCAAATCAACCATTATGCACACAATCAATTACGCCTCACACTACAGCTGGTAACTAATTAGGCAAATGAAGGTGTAGATGAGGTTGGTGGAATATAGTCAACAGACTTTATGATCAGTATCCGTTTTGCATAGTTCAGCTGAAGTCCCCAGATCAGAGCAGATTGCAGAAAAGAGGCAAAATTAGGAGCATAAATAAATGCATCTCAATAAAAATGTTCTTCAGCGAATTACAGCTCTGGTACTGGCATGTCGGGATGTTTTCCTGATAGATGAATGCTGCAAACACTTATGCGTCATGACGTTAAACTTGGCATCTGTGCTGTTGGCAACTTTCAACAAGAAGGAGTCATTTTCATGTTATGTTTATATTCACTGTGTTCATTTAGTGTTTTGGTTCGTTTAATACAGCTTATTTAATTCACATAGACGGCCAGCTTCTGTCCATGCAGGTAGGAACTGACGAAGACTGATGATTTCGCCCAAGAGTCAAACATTATTAGGTGTTTAGAGATGGGCAAACGTCACCAAACTTTGATCAGAGCAAATTACGAGAAAAAAGAATTTTGTTATTTGAATGACACGAGTGGTTTATGCTTACTGTTATCTGGACTTGAATGATAAATATTTAGTATTTGGCTACAGAACATTTTTTGTAAAAGAGATATGTGAGTATGAAGAGAATTTAAAAGGAATAAAAGAACCCTAGCGTACAGGTACTTTTTTTTTCTTACCAAACTAAGGGTTCCTCCATGAAACTTTACATTTACATGTTTTGGTTCTAGAAACTCTAAAAGGTTTTTTTTGCATTCACAAATTTAGTTACAAATACATTCAGTGGGTCTTTCAAGAACAGGGCAAGAGCTACACCGCCTCTTCCCCAGAACTGCTTGACTAATTTATGCTCTATCATGCCAATGTAATTAAACATCGGGAAAACAAGGCTAATTGAACAGTTGCACACAGTCTCATCATTCCTTTGAATAAACTGAATACAAGTGCTCTGAAGTGAAAAAAAACATCCAGACAAACGTACCTAGAGATGCACCACTAATCCAAAGAAAACATGGTCGGGCATCCAATTATGTCCAAAGTGGCGTGTGTGTACAACCTCATTAAGACAAAGTTAGACTTTCGGCACTGCTACTGCCAGCTTCATATGGAAGCAGGAAGCAGGATCGAGGTTTATTTAAGATCCAGACTGGACCCAATATCGCTACTTCATTTCCAAAAATGGGAAAGATATATCACTAGTAACGATTTTCAGTGAAAAGTGTATGGGGGCTCTGTTGATTCCTCGGTGGTCCAGTCTGGTGCTAGATAGCCAAAGCTATGCAGGCCAGCTGCTACAAGAGAAAACGAATGATCCAGATAAACACACAATAACAAATAGACACAAACGTCCAAACAAATAAACGCATACACATGTATACTACCCAACACGCACACACACTTACACACACAGAAAACCGTTAACAAGTTTCTCCACAACAGTAAGCCAGCAGCTGCGAATTCATTAGTATCCATTCCAGAGGGGAAGGGTCTAAAGCCTACACACACACACACACACACCCACACACACATGCAACACTCAAACTGGCAAATTAAGGTCCTGAACAGCTGTTAACACTCCTTACGATGCCCTGGAGGATGGGCAGAGCTGTCTCAAATCCATAATGCCAACTGCTGTGTGCCCACAAAAGTGTCACCAGTAGGAACACGCCAAGCGGCTCGATCAGAAATGCTCGTTCTTTCATATGCTGGCTAGGTGGACTCGCTCTCAGTCAGTCTTCGCTGAAATCAAGCTAATCTAGAGCGTGGGAAACAAAAGAGCCACCTGGACCACTCTGTTAGATCCCTTGGGGGATGTGGACAGGCAGAGTGGACAGTCAATTATCTGTGGCCAGTGCGCACTTGGCTTTAGGGGAAGCTCCCGGATTACACTAATTAACGTACTGACAGAGTCTCTGTCAACAGCTCCGGGATCAGACGAGAAATCATGTGGCGTGTTGGACAAGCAAACCCTGGCTCCTCTCTGCCAAAGCAATGTGTATGTTGCCACGGCAACAGGCCTCGTTAATGAACGAGTCGTTAACGTGGCTGCACACACATGAGAGAGATGGTCCCTGTGTGTGTTTGCTGAGGAACACCTAGCTCAAACAGACTGGAGCCTCTGAGGGACACAGGAGCAGCCTCTGGCACACTTAACAAGCAGTGTCTTCATTTAACAACCTGTCGATGGCCAGCCATGTCAGGCAGGAGCATTTGCACGAGAGATCATTTCTGGAGCCTGGCTGAACTGCGGCTGGACGCGTTCAGATTACAAGTGTAGCAGCTTCTCATGTTGCCATTCTGATCGTGAGTTGGACATCAGGGAACATGAGAAACTCAACATAGTTGTCGAGAGTTAAACTGAACAGACTGAACATCTTTAACAAACAACACATAAAATGGATCATGAAGAAACTGAAATAACGTGAAATCTAAACTAAAAACAAAAACTATGTTGTAAAGCACAAATTCAGTCCATGTGTGTTGGTCTATAGACAAACATCTTTAGTTGCTTTCTGTAAGTGCCCTACTGGCCATTTTGCCAAAGTTGATGTTTTTGCTGAATATAATCAAAATAATTCCCTCTTACTCTAACACATAATTAAAAAAAAAAACTAGGACACTGTTGTCTTTCTGTGTATAAAGTACTGTGAGTGAGCAATGAGGGTCAAAAGGGGAGAGGTAAAATGCTCTTCTATGAAAGAAATATCTGCACAAAGACAGCTGTGCTAAAATAAAACTGACGGCCGCAGTTTTCTGGATATTATTTTGTCACAAGAAAAAAAAAAGTGAAAATGCAGTCTGCAACTGTGCAACTGTACAATTCCATCAAACAAATATATTTCAAGTTTCTGAAGAAACAATGCATAGATCGACCAAGTGACCTCCAGAACATTTATGGCCATTGTGAAAAATGGTGAAATACTGTCATGTTCTTCATTGTTTTAAACAATTGTGTTTTAAATGATGGTTTATTAGCTTGCAGAGACTTTCTAAAGCAGTGAAATGTGACAGTGAGGTCCAAACGCAGCTGTAACAGAGAAGGCATGTTGCTTGAACACAGAAGGTTAAGGGTTTGTAGATTAAATCCTTAAATCCTGGAATAAATCAGAGCTCAGCACTTTTGGTCTATTTTCGAGTGGGTGGCTGACAGAAAGACAGAGGAGTTCTTCAGTGGGTCATAAACTCTCTTCCAAAACTCCCATATACGAGAGGAGTCTATCACATTCCACGGACCGTTGGCTTGCCAGGTGCTTTGGGTTCCCTTGTTGCAAATCATAAAGCTTTAGGATGCGTCGTCCGCTTCTGCTCATGGACCTCTCCTCCTGCAGCCCAGACTGGAGCGAACGCTCATCCAAGCTGTTAGGCCACTTCTTTACTCGACCCAAGGGACGAGATTTAATTACAACTCAAAGCAAACTTCCTCAGCCGAATCTCATCTGAATCAATTAAAATACTGATTAAATTTCTTCTGTCCCCAGAAGGGGAAAAATTGCTGCCCACATAACGTAAACTATTTCATATGAAAGAGGCATGCGAGCGGATATATTTTGCCCTATTGATGCTTTTGCTCAGGATGAAAAAGCAAATCAAAATTCATCTGTTAATTCGCGAAATCCTATCTGAGGAAACATTCTCTCCGATGATTTCTGGAACTATAAGCAAAGTTGATTGCTTCTGAATACTTTCTCAAGGTTTTGTGCAGACTCATAATTAAAGCCTCATAAACAGTAACTATATGAGAAATTAAGTCATTTAGGCAGAGCACTCTGCTGAAGTAACCTTGTCTTTAGCTCCATCTCAGCAGGAATACTAATGCAGATCGCTGGGCTGTTCTCTCTAGACGCTCGCCAGCTCTCACTTTGCCAGGTCTCATTTGCGGGGAAAGAAAAGAACACCTGTTTCTCAATTAAACTAAACATACAAAAGAAGACACTCAGAGTAAATCCCTCGCAATTGATTAATTATCTCTGAATTAAATGTTTTAAAAAAAAACTCAAATCCTCGCTTGACCATTTGACTCCCAATTTTCGCTTCACGCCATCTTCCGAGACACGCTGCCTGGTGGGAAATGAAAAGCTTTACTAAAAGTACATAAACCATGACCTGAATATTTCACAGGTTTGTGGAAACTGTTTCTCGAATACTTCGCTTGCAGTTCTGAGGAGCTCAATCCTCTGCGTGCTTAAAACAGAAAGTGCAGAAATAGGTTGGGTTTTTATAGCTTCTCACTTTAGGCTCATACTGTTACAGGCAGAACTTCACTGAGGTTCAGTTAAGAACTATCATTATGTTCCTCTAAAGCCAGACCTGAACTTTTAGGTCACATGATCTTACACCTTAGGGTTTAGTACTTTAATAACACCCTGTACAAGCACAGCCATTGTGTTTCCTTTGACATTTTGAACAAACTGCAAGCGATAAGTTTGAGAAAAAATGTTTTTGCTGGCAACTTCTTTCCATTAATCTGATCAAAAAGTTGTACTTGACATGCGTACCTCAGGCTTCCATGATTTCCCCATGATCTAGTCATAATGAATTATTTATCCAGAACTGTTATTTGAGAGATCTCTCTCCTATATACAGAGCACTTTTTATTAAGAAAGTCCTTTTCTGGACATCTCTCTCTGTAAGTACTATAAGAAGAGTACTATAAGTAGAGCTCCAGCGGCGATTGTTGTTCCTGTTCCTGTTGTTATGGACTAAACACTCTCAGCTACTCCTACTGACTCTTAACTGTAGCAACTCTGTAAGCCGTAGAAGGCCAATCAGTCGATATGTTCATTTATGAAGGGCTTCTTATGTCAATTATCTCAATAGAGACTCTCTTTTCTCTCTCTCCAGGTCGTCCAGTGGAGGGTGGGTTCCCCTTTTGAGTCTTGGTTCTTGGTTCTTCCTCCAGCTGAAGGCCTTTTTCGTTGCGTCTGTCACCTTCTATAAAGCTGCTTTGTGACAACTTGGTGGTAAAAAAGAGCTATGTAAATTAAATTGAATTGAATTAAAGTAGAAGCATTCTTTTCAAAATGACAGACTCTAACTCCCCACCATTAACATCATTTCAATTATATTCATGAAATCACAATTTCCATTAAAGTTCTTCAGAAAAATGCTTTGGATGGAAATGTAGCTACTGATGAAGTGTAGAGGTCTATGAATGTATCAAAATCCTGTTTTACTAAAAGAAATGTACACAGCATTCTCTTCTGTACATTTTGCATTACAAAAGCTTTTTTGTAAATGTATTTGTATTTGTGTCACCAGACTGTGCATGTTAATAACATGCTTACTACATGGCAATTATGATTTGATGGAACCATAAAAGTATCTTGAATTTTGTTGAAACATTCAGGACCCAAAACAATTTGTACAGTATTACAATGCCTTGACGCATGCTGATTGATGAATTGTTTTTTAAGCTGTTTTAATTTCAGAAAAGTGATGACATGGGCCATTATAATCATACTCAAACTATTCAAAATATTGTACTCAAAATAATCAAAATATTGGTATTATGTCCATATTGTGCAGCTCTAATAGACACGTGCGTGCCAGAATGCACACCTTTAAAAAAAAGGCCACCGTTTCGATCTGGACTAGCCTTTCCCTGCTCCAGCGTTCACCCTGTGTCCCTGATGTGGGTTCAGGTCGGTCAGGGTTACACTGAGCATGTCTAATTCATCTAAAAGGCGAGGCCACACCAAATCTCTTTAATGCCTGCTCTAGGATGGCCTTCTGAGAGCTATGGAGGGACAATGGGGGCCCTGAAAGCAGAGGATGGGGGTTGCATCTAAGAGCTACGCACTCAGAAGAATGACGGAATTGGGAGCAGGGTAAAAAAGAGCTATAAAGCAGTCTTTGGGTATAGGGGGGTGAGGGCAGGGTCATGGAAATCATGGTATTGAGTTGCTCGTCTCACGCATGGGTGAATCCACTAAATCGCTGAAAGGGCTGTCCTCAGGAATGTGCTGCAAGACCTCAGAAACACAGAAAAGATTATCGGACGTGGTCGATAGGCAGAGACTCCAGGCGTGTCCAGGAATGTATCTGATAACGTATCATAGCCCCATTCATGGCTGAGGATGTATCAGGGAGAGTTTTTCATGCTGTGGGGCAGGTTGGCGCCTGTAACGATGCAATTTCACACTTATCTGCGATTCCAGCACAAAGAGTAATGCCAAAGCCGATCGTGTGTAGGTGCTGGAGTCTGCCCATGTGTGTGTGTGTATGTGTGTGTGAGCATTGTAAGTGTGTTTGGCTTATTCTCTGAGCTCCTAGATGTGTAGGTGTTCAGCATTAGTTTGACAACAACAAGCAACACTTTGATAGCCTGTCCATGTCCACACCGCAAACAAAACTGATCACAATAGCAGCGTTCGCATCCAGCATATGAAAGCTACACTTCTTTTCCAATCGTGTCAGTAAGTCTCCAAGAGTGTTCAGAAGACGGACATCTCCAAGAGTAGTCGTGTTTGTTCCTGCCAGCTTGCATGAGCGCACGCAAATGTGAAGTGACGCACGAACACAGACATACTTGTCACAGCCGGCAGTGCTTCTTCCATGCTGAAGTAGGACTAGAGCAAAAGCAATTGGGGCACATGCAGGCAGCAGAGCCAGAGGGGTAATCGCCAGTAACAGCCCTGAGTAATGAAGCGGCACTGGCCATGTCCAGTCCAGCCATTCCTCCTGAAGTGGCTCTTCATGTAGTTTTATACATGGGTAGTCCCTCACAATGAGCTCAACTCCCTTACTATCTCCATGAACAGGTTGATTACGATCGCTTCCAATGTTACACTATAACGGTACGACCACTTGAGCTCTAGATCCAGTTCACACAAAAAGACAAAAAAGAATCCGTTTGCTACTTCATAAGGGGTCACGAATGGTTGTTGATTAATAATCCGATTATAATCAGAAGTAAATCACATTGCACAGTTGCAGACAACTGATTGTTCCCTTGAGGTGCAGTTGAGAATGCGTATAAGAGCCTCATAAGATGCAACGGAGACTGCATAGTTAGAGTGATTGAGTACAGCCTGTGGTTAGGACGATTTGCCAGACGGTATATTAGTCCTGAGACGACGTTCTGACCAATGCTTCATAGCACACGGTGTGAGACAGCTGCCTCCACTGGGCATGCAGCCACTCAGATCCGTCTATATTTAAGATATTATCCATTTTCCACAGCTGGTGGTTTGGCTACTTAACATTGGCCAATTGGGATAACAAGCACATTGTCTCAGTGGTGGAGTTTAAGTGATGGGGGATGGGAAAGATCCTTTAATGACATGGGAGCCGCTAACACCCTCTGTCTAATGCTAAGTCATGCCATCGGTGTCCCTCTTTGTGGTCAATCATACAAGTTTAACCACGCATGTGGCTGGATACACAATAATTGCTTCTCATAATGTGTGGAAATGTTGTAAATGTGACTGCAAGGAAGCGAAGGCTGTCAAAAGAAGACAGTCTGCACTATCCAAATTGGACAAAAACTGAGGACAAAGCACAAATATAAGATTGTGCACAAGAAAAGTGCAAAGCCAGTGCAAAATGGCATTTCAGCAATCATAGACAGTCAGCAAAAGTGCAAACTGCCCATGAACCTCTTGTAAACTGTGTCATATAAAGCACTTTTTGGGGGTCTATTGTTGAGAGTGAGATATTCAGTACACTGATATCAACTTCCTAGACCGGCTACAATTAAATAGCGCTGTGAAAAAAGTCCAAGCTCGCCCCACCCTGAGTGCTGCCATATAATCGCAGGTGGTTTGCATAATTACATGGCTCATAAGTGCAGTGTCAGCTGCAGTACACCATAGAGTCACATTGCACACAGACAAAATTCTGAGAGTAAGTGGATCATATGAGCATTTGAAGAGCACTTATTTGTGGGGAGGAACATCTGCACACTTGCCAGGTTTTGTTATGAAATGCACCTAATCAGTGCAGCGAACAATGTGGAGGTGCAAGCGTTTGCCCAGCGCCCATCATGACTTCATTCTACCACTGTCCTCTCTCCACCTGGCACTTCACCAGGGTGCTCTCATTTTGCTATCTTCAACTCCAAAATCCAAGTAAAACAGAACACGGATATACCTAACTCTCACTGTCTAAATCCATTTCTACTTTTTTGTAAATTTTTAATATACACATTGACATTTAAACTGCCCTTTAGCACTATTCTATTCTTTATTCAGTTTTTAGTTGGCACAGTGCTTTTTCTAAAATGTGGCAGCTATTCACTGTCCTGGATGTAAGTTAGGAAAAAACAAGACTATATCTCAGTAATACTCTGTCTTCTTATTGTAGCGGTCAATCTTGTTCATAAATATGTCATGGAAGTGACACTTAAATACATAAACTTATAAAGTTTATGTGTTTTGTATGACAAAAAAACAGCACTACTTCATTTGATCTTATTCCCTTGAAATTTTGATTCCTGTGGGTTTAGGACAGAGATGTACACAACCCCTGTTCCTTCTGTGAACCTCACAGCGAATAGCTGCAGGCTGGAAATGTTGATACATCCAAAGATTTGAATCCAAAACAATGAATTCAATTTGAGCATTTTTTTTTTACATTCTAAAAAGGAGCATTTTTATTTCAAAAGAGTTAGAAAAAATGTTTCTTTCATAATGAAAATTCCATAACTTGAAGGGTCAAACAAACATTTTAAATTCAGAAACAAAAATGCCAGCACTGCTGGTCTAGTTACTTGAGTATTCTTCTAAACCGGGAGTCATCCATTTTAATTTCAGCAAACAGACAGACAGAAGCTCACGAGTATTCACAGTTGTATTGCTCTCTGTGTCTAGGCCTGCTGGAGTGATGTATGGGCAGTCAGAGCGAATCTGAGCAGGCGGCCGAATGGCAGCATCGGCCGAGGCAGAGGCCACCCTCCAATCTGAGAATGCTGTCTGGCACCATCATATCCACGCTCCGCACGCACACCTCCACCACTTTCCAGTAACGCAGCAAGGCACTCGTCTACCAGCCTGTAATATCATCCACGTCTGTCTTAGATGACCTGAGGTAACTCATCGCCTCGCCTCTCTGCTTGACAGACAGCGTTATATTACATATCAAGGTAACACCGATACAAAGTCTCCTACTGTAGCTTCATCAACTTGAGCTGGAAAGTTGGTGCGCTCTGGCGAACTCTGTGCCTGGACTGGATCCAAATGCTCCGCCTAAAGTCTGGCATTTTTTTCCTCCCAAATTCTAAGTAGCAAGATAACTGAGCTCTTCTTGATCGGCTTAGCCAGGCTGTCTGTACTGCCTCAGTCCATCCCTGACCAGAGGGATGCGCATAGATAAAGCGAGGATTGCACAGGGGTAGTCGGGCTTACTAGCATATAGAGCAGACATATTCTTGGGCTGGACGTTTCAGAACAAACTCATGAATATTCGTTCTAAATCTGAGTCTAACTCAACCCAAGGCACCAAGTTTAAAAACGAAACCCAAATGTATCCATGCGTTTTTACATGAGGTATAATACCAGCTCCTATTCACATTATGCACACATTTACTTAATGAAGGTGCATAATTCATGACAAATGAGCCAATAGAAATGAATGCGGGTAGAAATGACCTGGAATAGAATCTATCATGTGTTGTTTTCTTCTCCTATTACATTCCCATATCTGAGATACAAGGTTTTATTACAACAGTGACAAGTGATGTCTGAATTAGATCCAATGTGAGTAGTTGGGTCCCACTGGGTTCTGATGAGTACAGAGGCCTTGGTGGTTGTTATTTGTATGCAGGGGTTGAGCATGTCACATTTACCTCATGAAGGACTTTATGAAGAGCATTAAATTGGAATGAGGTGCGCTGTGGAAAGACGTAGTTTGGGTTACTGGTGTAGTCAAGAGCTTAAAAAGGGACGTGTTTTGGGGGGCAGTGAACAGCTGCCGCTTTGACAGCAACAGTGGCACCATGGACAGCGGTGAGTGTCAGAATAAAAGCCAGGGGCATGGACCTCTGATAGAGCAGCACAAAGCACTTGTCTCTTCCACACTGTTCTGCTTTTAGCAGAGGTGTCTAGGTGACAAAGCGCAGGTTCATAACAAGGCAGCAGAGATCAGCGTGGCGAGAAGGATTCAGCTGGAACGCAGAGCAGTGTGTGACGCCGCGCCTGTCACTGAAGAGCTGGCAAAGGAGCAAACGTAAATGCCTGCAAATAGCATTCTGTCTGGCCTGATAAGCGAAGGAAAAGTTCATGGCTACTCTGATCCCTCTTCTCGGGCTCTGTGCAAAACTCTAGGTAAAAGGTCAGAAAGTGATGGCTTGAGCTTCAGCCCTATTATTCTTACATTTCACCCACAATGCCGGCGAACAAACAAGCCCCTTTCGGCAGACTGGCATTTCAGCAGCACAAGCACCAGCTCCATGAAGCACTGAGGCAGGCAACACACTCCAATTAGCTGCTATCTCAAGGACAACACATGGAATGCTGTTCTAATTAACTCGAGCGGGCACAAAACAAACACTGAGCCTTAGGAGGCAAGATGGTTTAATTGATGGGTAAATTGTTTAATGCCGGCTTCAAAAGAGAGGCCAGTGACTACGAGAAAACAGATCTAATCTATATAATAAGCAAAAAGAATACCTATCCAATTAAAAGACCCGAAGAGGGCGTACGATGATAAAATGACCAAAGAATAAAACAAAACACTGTTGCCGTAAACATCCATTTAGCTCAGTTCGGAAATTTGAAACAGCAATGCTCCTCTCCCAAATGTCATTTCTATACGTATCAGATGCACTCTCTGTTCTCAGGCCACACACACAGCTCTGCTCTCCACACAGTGTGTTCAGTAAATTCCTAAAAATCTGTCCTAAAAATAGGGCACAACATATGACACCAATTAAGTAACTGGAGAAAGTGTATGAGCGAATGATGATATATTTTACACCAAATGTGATTTTTTTTCTGACAGCAAAATGTAACAGTATTTTATTTGCTCTCTGTTGGATTTTTGTGAACTTTCCTGGCCAGCATGAACTCACGGACCACTCACTTGTCATCTCTTCTTAGAATGGCAACTAACAAGCTGACAGTTCAGCTACAGGCCGAGCTGCTAGTATTTTTACCACAGACATCAAAAGTATCAGTTTGTCCTCAAAAAAGCAAAAAAATGTGGTGTTTGATAAGTGTAGTCTCGACGCGAAAAAGCAATGTCTATATATTTTACATACAATCAATATGTTACAGCCATTAGTGCTGAACTGCAACATTCATGTGTGTTTAATCAAGAATTATTATAACATTTTCATGGGCCCACTGCTTGTCTGGTTGTAATATAACACTGCTAAACCCATAGGTGCACTAACACTTCAACAAACAGAGGCTGCTTAAGTGAAATACCTGGTTTCTGCATTCAACAGTACTATGAAGACAAATGTTAGTGTCTCTTCCTTGTGGTATCATAAACAGCTTCAAATATTGATATTTTTCAGAGCGCTGTTTCGCAGTTAAAAATCCACAGACACACAAGCTCACAACAAAACATATGTTCAGAATGTCTTTGTGACTAATTACTAGAAGGGCAGACAGGAGGTGAGATGCAATACTGTGGTAGGCAGGCGCCCTGGTGACTGTTATTAGTCTCACACAGCCGAGACGGTGATACCATCAGTGTGGGGCACACAGAGGTCACACACCTACCAAGTAAGTAAGAGGCCAGGTTGGATTCAATCAGAAATGCTGTCATGTGCACTCCAACACACACACACACACACACACACACACACACACACACACACACACATTGTTCCCCTTCTTGGTGAGGACAACAAGAGAAGCAAGTGACCCAGCACAGTAAAGACTTAAGCTATCACAATCACAATGTCCTTGTGGCCAGCAAGCTCAAATCCCTGCTGGAATTTTGGGGGTTACACCCTTGAAATTTTTAGGCTAAATAGCCTGAGGCTCCAAACTGCATATATGAATACGAAATATGCTCCCTCTGCAGGTCATCTCAGGAGAGAGTGACCTACAGGCTAATAGATGTGACAAAACTCTATAAGGAGATGTTGCAGTGTAGATCTTAGGGCCATGCCTCTCTACAACGCTTCAGTTTATCCACTGAATCTTTCACACTGCAGAGGAGAAAACACACACACACACACACACACACGGAGGGGAGGGGGGCAGAGAGACACAGACAGAGACAGAGATAGAGAGAGAGAGATATGATTCCTTTGAAGCCTAACTGACAATAGCTGGATGGTCTTTTATTCGGTTCCAGCTTCTCTGAGAGATTTCAGTGGCTGTCCGCCTGAGGGGGGACCTGGAGAGGGGTGTAAAAAACACTCTGTCACATTTCCCTCATCACTCAAGAAAATATACGTTATTTGAACAAAACTCACAGCAGCGTAGCTCCCAGCGTTTAAACAGATAAACTGCATTTAAGGAATGCAGTAAAGGTACGTACGTCAATCTGACCACTGCCCCGTGGATGGCCACAGGCTTTTATTGAAGCCACTTTAATCTCTTTTATATTTGAGTGGATTCTAGTAGTCTTCAACACAGAAAGTAGAAAATGTTCTAAGTTAAACCATTTTCAGGTTCTGTGGTTTATCCTGGGGTGGGACGTATTCATTGGAGAGGTGTAATTCTCATCTGTTAAATTATCGGACATTCTCACTATAAAAAAACTTTGCAGTGCCATTTTGTGCCATTTTTCTTCTCTGCCCATTTATTCAGTTCCAGCATATTATTCAAGGGTAGAAGGCTAGATATTACAGCCCCTAATTTTAGATCAGCTTACGAATGTACACTGTGAGAAAACCCCTAAAAACCAAGTGTTCTTTATTTATTCATAATTAGAAAATGGTTACTAGCCACAGAAAGCTGGACCAGTGAAAGAACTGGTGGAACATCTCAAGCTGGCATTAATGAGCGAATGGCGCAGAGCTGACACACAGCTTGTTTGTGCTGCCCTCACCAGATCCCCTCTGCTCTGGACGTTTCAGACAAATCTTGGCTTAAAAGAGCCAGTGATCTCAGCAGCTGCTAGACAAGGCACGTTTGGTGAGACGACTGGGAAATGCAAGCTGTGAGGAACAGGCTAAAATAGCCTGCATCTCAGACTAGCACTTGCATCAGCCTGGAGGCCAAGAACAGCAACAAAAAAAAAAACATCCAAGTGTTTGTACATGCTGAATGAAACAAAGCTGAAGGAAATGAGAGAAAGACTTCACTGTGTGGAGCTGTGTGTTGAGAGTGACACGGCTCGGGCAGAATAATTAGCCCCAGTGAGCTAATGGATATGGTGATACAGTGTGGCCATTCAGGCTCAGCATTCTCCTGTCTTTCACACAGCTGCCACGGCCGTTTTTGGTGCAACTAGGCATGGAACATAAAACCAATCAACGTTTATGTGCTTTACAGACCATTTCCATACAGAGTTTCAGAAAGAAAAGTTGAAAATAATGAATTAATCCTTGAAGCGAAACAGCTAGAGTCAGGGAAATTTGGAAATTAAAAATTATGTAAAAAAAAATGTAAATGTAAAAATTGGAAGCCAACAGATCCTCACTACAGAGTATGAGAACGTGGCTTATACAAGAAAGGTTTTTGCATACAGTCAGTGAGAACATATTATCTGGGGGTCATCAAAAACTGAACACCTATCCTGATTTAGTGTGGAAACACTAGTGTGGATTTTTTCTACTTTCAGATCAGTCATTGCCAGTTCAGCCCACAAGCTGGATCTTACCCTGCCTCCTGGTGCTACCAAGCTGAGAGGATGAGGGCTGACATGCTTCCTCTAAGTCGCCTGAAGCTATTGCATGCTCTTCAGCCACCACTCCCTCGGTGTAGCTGTGAAGCTGAATACAGGAGTGCCATATGCACTTCATCAGCTAACATTAGTCCACAATTTGCTAGCACTGAGTGATGGAGGGAGAGGAAATACCATCCGGCGCCCCCAGAGAGAGCAGAAGCCTTTTATCCTCTATGGGACTTCAGGCCTCGGATGGCTGTGGCATTGGGGGTGAGGTTGAAACAATTCTCCTTACACTTTCCAGGTCCAGGTGCAATACCACCCCCAGCCTGTCCTGGGCACTTAAATAAATAAATGTTTGCTGATTATGCAACTGCAATGAACTAAAAGACCCATCACTAACCGTAGTCACTAAAAACTCATTGCAGTTTGGGCTGGCCTGTATGAAAATAGGCCAACAATGACCAAATAAAGCTTGAGGGTATTTAATTAAGAGTAAATGCATGTGGTTTTAAGCAAACTACATCAAAAAACATTTGTTTAAGCAAATATACACAATTTACAATTTGTGAATGTGACCCAATACAATTTGATTTTCCTCTAACTGTGTAATATGACAAAGACGGATAAAAGTCAACACTCCGATGCCGGATGTTGGTGTTTGTGCTTGAGATGAGCAGGTATTTGGCAGGACACACTGATCAGTGAGGAGCAGCCGAGGCTGGGGGAGAACACACAGAGCAGCCTGCGAGGCAAGCCGTGCTTATTGAATTTGGCCAGAGAGCATTCATCACTCAGCTGCATTGTGCTGCCAGGAGACACGACACAAAACTTTAATAAAACTCACCCGTGGACGTCAAAAGAGCAGCCGGGCAGCCACAGCGGACCAAAATGAGGCTTTCAGAAAGGAATTAATTTGTTGGTAGTGAATGCTAAAAGAAGAAAATCTATTGCACAATCACTTTCAGTGGTTCCAATTAAATGCACAGAGACGGCAATAATGGAAGTACAAAGACTAAGCATCAGGGGAAGGAGACATACAGCTGTAACTGTATGTTATTAGCGACATCCCTCGATGTCACTTTGATGTGCTCAGTTATTCCTCTTCCTTCAAACTCCATTATTTGTGGGCATAAGGCCAAGTTCAGTCATTCAAAGGATTAGAAAAGGCAGGTGACTGCAAACTATTCATTTACAATATATTAATACATCCGTCAAAGCGCGATGCCTTTCTGGGCATTACACTGTGGTAATTATAGAGAGCCGATGGCATAATGGCCAGCTCTGTCTGAATAACTTGCGCTTCAATATAAACAGCACATGGCAAGCTGTTGACAAAACAACTTGCAGCAACGTTCAACTTCAACGCGAGAAGGCCTAATTGCAGTGTGGCTCTTCGAAATCTTTGTCAGTGTGGACTGTGGCCTCTGTGGTGTTTTGCTGCGTGAAAATGTGTAACGAAGAGTGGTTTCTGCTGATGTACCAATCTAATATTATGCAGCAGTATTGAACAATTTAATTAGGGTAGCACAGATATGGACATTCTGGACCGCTGCTAGTAACATTCAAGTACACTTCTGCAGATGCTGACCTATGCTGATACATAAACATCAATCAAATGTGCTACATATACTTAGAATAGCATTGAAGAGAAGGGTTACAAACGCAGTAAAATAAAGTACACAGACGTTTATGTAGCAAGCAAATTGTCAAATATTTTATTCAATTCTCTAAGCATCTATCTGTTGACACTCATTTGATAACACAGGTAAACAAAAAAAATTGTAATCATCAGAAACCACAACACACTTTTCTAAACCAGTTTTTCATGCTGATTTCAGATCTGCTTTC